>JASGLE010000534.1:0-28985 GCA_030179965.1 Cyperus esculentus | reverse complement strand
TTGTTGGTCTGTCAACATAACACTTCTATGGAAGCATCACATACAGTTCCATAATATTGCTGATACTTAATTTAATTTAGGCTCTTAATTATATTCAAACTTAACACCAGTAACATATACTACAGCACAATTTGTACTGGCTTCTTATGTAACTTCTTTTACTGCGACGTAAGCGGTACACTGTGCAACACGACGGTCTCGACAGTGAGGCCCGGTCCGAAGCCGAAGAGCACTCCCCAGTCGAGGCCCTCTCCCGTGGTTGCGCAACCTTCCTCAAGGGACCTCTTCCTCATCTCGTCTAGGATGAACAACACACAAGCGCTTGACATGTTGCCGTATTCGCTCAAGATGTGCCTTGTTGCGCGCATCTTCTCCTTCTGCAGCTGAAGCTTGGACTCCACCTGGTCCAGAATCGCCGGGCCTCCCGGGTGGGCGATCCAGAAGACCGAATTCCAGTCAGAAATACCTGAAAAAGAATACAAAAAGAAAATTAATTAGAATTATGAATACAAAAGTTTGGTGACAAATTAATATGTCTAGCTTTAAAAAATGAAAACCAAATATTTTTTTTTTCTTTTTATGTTTTATGTACCAAGAGGAGTGAAGGCTTCCACAAGACTCTTTTCGATGTTCTTGGAGATGAGCCCGGGAACATCCTTGAGGAGATGGAAAGTGAGACCGACTTCCCGAAGATGACCGTCTATGGCTCCCTCGGAGTCGGGCAAGATTGTTTGTGAAGCTGAAATCATTTGGAACAATGGTCGCTCAATTGCGAGGTCGGGGTCAGCACCGACTATCAGAGCAGCAGCGCCATCCCCAAAAAGTGCCTGCCCAACCATGGAATCGAGGTGCGACTCCGAGGGTCCACGGAACGTGACAGCGGTGATCTCTGAGCAAATCACCAACACTCTGGCGCCACGGTTGTTCTCAGCAAGGTCTTTTGCCATACGAAGAACCGTACCCCCAGCAAAGCAGCCTTGCTGGTACATCATGAAGCGGTTGACGGACGGACGAAGACCAAGGAGCTTGGTGACTTGGTAGTCAGCACCGGGCATGTCGACGCCACTGGTAGTGCAGAAGATCAAATGAGTGATCTTCGATTTCGGCTGGCCCCACTCCTTGATGGCCTTGACAGCCGCCTCCTTACCGAGCCGTGGAACCTCCACCACGACGATGTCTTGGCGCGCATCGAGTGATGGTGCCATGTAAGCGCAAACGTTCGGATTTTCAGTCAAAATCTCCTCTGTCAGATGCATGTATCTTTTCTTGATCATAGACTTGTCACCTGTATGAGAGAATGATGAATTCTAATGTTAAGTTTGTGCTGTCAACTAGAAATTATTTATGCTGATTTCATTCAGTTAATTTTTAAGTTGTTTAGTCAACTAGTCATCCATGCATAGAACAATTTTTTTTGTTAAATTCTGATTGCTTGTAATTTTTTTCCATGACAAGTCCGGTAAATTTGATCGTTTGACAATTTATTTTGACAATTATTTTTTACTTTCATTTTCATTTATTGCCGACATGATATGTATCACCACTGAAAATAAATTTTACTCGATGACATGTGATGCTACAAGAAATATCTTAAATAGTTTTTTCTATGCTTATAGAAAAAAAACTATTTAAGATATTTCTTGTAGCATCACATGTCATCGAGTAAAATTTATTTTCTGTAGTTCCAAAAACAAAAATTTAAATATCATCCAACAAAATAAATATAAATATATACTAATTTGTCACTATATATATGTTCAGTAACATATTGAAGTAATAATAATACTAAAAGATATATAACAATAAAAAAAAACAGAAAAATTAAAAGAGACTTACACATGCGCTTGAACTTCTCCTTGAGGTCAGTCATGTGCTCGCTCTTAGTGATCCGGAAGTAGTAGTCAGGGTAGTCGGCCTGGTGCACGCAGTTGGCCGGTGTGGCAGTGCCGATCGCCAGTATGGTGGCCGGACCCTGGGCACGCTGTGCCTTCCTGATCTCCTCTACTCTTGCCATGATCACAGCTAGCAGTTGTGTTCAAATGTTATCTTACTTACTTACTAGCTAGCTCAGTGTTAATTAGAAGCAACTTAATTATATTAAAACGACCAGATGCTCCTGAGGAGAAGTGATGAGAAAGTGTGGTGACTTTATAGCAGAAGATGCACCACGGGTAGGTCCAGTGGACGGGCGGATGGGCCTCCACGTGGCATTGGTTGTTAGATTATAAGGGTGGTTAGTTGGCTGCGTGATTGTACCAGAAACCCCAGGTCCTCATGACGTCATCATCTGTCAGGATATATCCTTACTAATAATAAAAGCATATTGGAAAAATAAGATGAAATGACTATCCTCACATCTGAGCCGTTAATTATTTTCTTAGATAGATCAGAACCGTTGATGTACTTTAATGCCCGTTGGCGTTCTCAGCCCATTAAAATTAAGACCCATATAAATTATCTCAAATTAAGGCCCATTATATATTATCTTAAAAGTTTATTATAAGAAATAATAATTTCAGCCCAAAGCAAGGAGTGGGCTTTTTACTAGTATACATAATTGTGTTTCTGGTAATGTAATAGACTAATAGTTCACTCACATATGGGTCCCACACGTATTGATTCCTTTCATGTAAAAATTCATAGTTCTCTAATTTTGGGCCCCTTAACAAATTTAACATTAGTATATATTAATTTCAACCAAATCAGAAAAAAAAAATAAAAAAATTAATTGAAAAGTCCTGTTAAACTTAATAGATTGATTGTGTTTGAGATTTAACAAGTATAAACATATATAATTTGATAGGCCTTCAATGATATTGCAATTGTGATTGTTTAATGGGTCATTGACAAATTACCGAAAATTACAAAATTTTAAAACATAATCTAGTAATTTATAGGCTCAAAATTAATATATCTATAAACTTTTTCTAAATTTGAGAAAAAAAAATGCTTCAAAGTTATAATAAAAACCTCATTATTCAAATAAGCAAGGTAGGTCATCCCTTCTTAATTTTAATCCAATACACAAAACAAACACCAGCAATGCAACATTGCATCAGTTACGTTATCACTTTTGGTTGTTGCTCTGTTTGTTAATTAATTTGATTGAGTCAAAGGCAGTGCAAGAACTAAAACGAGTAAAGAAATCAATATATGCACTTACCACATATATATACGTTAGCTTTCGAAACTTACCAAGGAGTCGTAACTAAGTATCATATCATATCATCATATGTATGATGTATCTTTAGAGAGAAGAATTCCAAATTTCCAAAAAGTATAAATTATCAAGAGGCTCCAATGAAAATTTAGCACTACTTGCGTACAATGTTGGTTTTTTTTTTTAATAGATTTTGCTTAAAAATTAAAAACTTAGCACTTACTTTATTTTGCAAAAATTGTAAATTTATCACTTCAACTTGCACAATTGCACTACAATATATTTCTTTGAATATTCAAACAATTATAATATTATGGAGATACTTTTATAAGTTCTATATGCATGTATCATTTGATCATAATTTTCTTGACCTCCCAAATTTACCAAACTTTAATGATGGATCACGTGCATTACGTCAAGAAACCACATGCTAATTACATTATACTAGAGCTGTGAATCGGGCTTCGCCCCGAAAAAATAATATTACATAAATTAATAGATGTTGAAAATAAATATACATTTTTCATAAATATATTTTGTTAGATAAATATTGGACTTCATATATCTCCTATATAATATATTTTTAGATGCATCTCAATTTATATAAAAGAATATAAAGAGTTGCAAATATTTTGAGTTTTAAATTGTTTTTAGGTACATCATATTGAAAAAAAAATAATTTGAGCTATTTGATTAAGATAAATGAAGAGAGAGAAACAAAATCAATGGTTTAGATTAATGATGATGTGGCATAGCTAAAAAGCTTAGAAACTTACCCCTCTTTCTAGAGTATGAATTATTAGCAGGTCGGAAAATGCTTAACCACGTTTAAGATATATAGCTTATTGACTCCTTATTATCATATCATCCGAGTCAAGCTGGAAATCGAAGTAGGTATTCTTAATTCTAACTTCTAAGGCCGGTTCAAAACAGGAATTCTGAATTATCTCCAAAGAAAATATGCATGCATGAGATTTTTCTTGCCAAGGTATAAATTTTGCCCGTCAGTATTCACACTCCAGTGTGAAGTACCTAAGTTAGTGTTCTGCATATTTTTCTTTTCTCGTATATATGGACGGCTTGTTAATTTTCCCTTAATTGAAAATGTTTTTTTTTTTTCGAAAATTTGAGGGCTTGACCCTCATCTTTTTCTCAAAAAAAAAAAAAAAAAAAATTTTTTTTTTTTCACTGAAACATATATATTGTATCATTTTTAGATTAAGAAATCAGAAGAAAAATTAAAATACTGGCAAAACAGGGCAACAAACTTCACATATGTGCAGCAATATATTTTTATAAAATAGAAATAGTATATTATAATTATGCTATATATAAAGAAAATGATTTTATTCACCGAGCATATACTATAGAATTGTATAACACAAACTTTAATATACATGGCGCACACATATATGGACAGCGGTAAGTGGATTTAGAATATACAAAGAGGATGGAGCAAATTTTAGAGAGACATTTTTTTTTTTGTGAAAAAAGTAAATTTCCACTTACCTACTTCCATTTATTTTCGGAAGGAAAAATAAAAGTACAAAAAAAAAAAGCAAAAAGGAAATAATGGTCTCATCCTAATACAAAATGCCCCTTAAGAGTGAAACAATATTGCATAATATTTTGAACCTTTCGTATATTGTTGTAATTTTGTCAGAGAAAATCTTCTTGTCCCTCTTCTTTTGTTCCCCTTAAATGTTCTCTATCAATAGTTTATTAAGATTCTAGTTCAAGATTCAGATTCATACTAATTATATATATATTTTGACTCTAAGAGTCGGGTCCACCACTTAATAGCCAAATTTGTTATATCATAACATTATGTTAAATAACTGTCTGCGGAAACCTAGTGTTAATACATATTCGTCGGGGTGTTCATACCTCCTTGATAAGATGTTCATAGTCGACGTACTTGGTGTTCATACCTACGCATCGAAGATTCTGTGTGGGCAGCCCAAGATTCCATGTTCTGGTGAATGATTTTGTTAGGAGTGGTCCAAGATTCCACGTTCTAGTGAATGACCGTCCGCTCTAATTTGAGTGTTCACACAATATATTGTCGGGTGTCATCTCTATTACATTGGTGTGTTCATACTTTATGTACAAGAGGGTGTACTGACGGAGGACATTTATGGGGATTTTTCTTATGGAACAGTCAGCATACTTCGAAAAAAAAAAATGATTATTTTTTTAAAAAAAAATTGATTATTTTTTTTAAAAAAAAAATCGGGCATCCTTTTGAGAATTAAAATAGATAACAATTCTAACAATTGCTTAATTCCTATATCCTCTTTTACTGACTTGGCCAGCGTACATAACAACGTATGCTGGCATCACTTTCTTCTGCTGAAAGAAATAAAGCAAACAAAAATACGAAAGGGTCTCCGTTTGACTGGCTTACCAAACCACTAGCAAGTATTAAGCAGAGCAGAGCAGAGCATGCACTCACTAGTTTGATTTCAACAAAGCCAACTGAACCTACCCCTCCCCATGCTCTCTCTCTGTTGTTCTATAAATTCATTCCCTCACCCTCACTCTTCACTCAGCAACCCTTCTTCATCTTCTTTCAACAAACTCTCTAATTAGAAATCAGCACCTTAATTAATTACTGTACTTGTGCCAGAATTAATTAAACTAGGTAGTCATGGCCAAGGTCGACGAAATCAGACAGGCGCAACGTGCTGAGGGACCGGCCACCATACTTGCCATTGGTACTGCCACACCTGCCAATTGTGTGCTCCAGGCCGATTACCCTGACTACTACTTCCGCATCACGAAGAGCGAGCACATGACCGAGCTTAAGGAGAAGTTTAAGCGCATGTGTAAGTGTTAATTAATTTCCGTTTTTTCTTAGCTTATCGATTGACAAACTACATGTTAAATGATAAAAGGAGAAAAAAGAAACAATGTAATAAATTTAACTAAATGCGCATTTTTATTGATGATCCTTTTACTAATTTCAGGCGACAAGTCGATGATCAAGAAGAGATACATGTACTTGGACGAGGAGATCCTTACCGAAAATCCAAACATCTGTGCTTACATGGCACCATCTCTTGATGCACGTCAGGACATTGTCGTCAGGGAGGTTCCAAAGCTTGGTAAGGAGGCGGCAGTCAAAGCCATCAAGGAGTGGGGTCAGCCCAAATCCAAGATCACACATTTGATTTTCTGCACCACCAGTGGCGTTGACATGCCGGGAGCTGACTACCAAGTCACCAAGCTCCTTGGCCTCCGTCCATCCGTCAACCGCTTCATGATGTACCAGCAGGGTTGCTTTGCTGGAGGCACGGTTCTTCGTATGGCCAAAGACCTTGCTGAGAACAACCGTGGTGCCAGAGTGCTGGTGATTTGCTCAGAGATCACTGCTGTTACCTTCCGTGGTCCATCGGAGTCGCACCTTGATTCCATGGTTGGACAGGCACTTTTTGGGGACGGTGCTGCTGCTCTCATTGTTGGCGCCGACCCCGACCCAGCAATCGAGCGCCCATGGTTCCAACTAGTCTCAGCTTCACAAACAATCCTACCCGACTCAGAGGGAGCCATAGATGGCCACCTTCGGGAAGTTGGTCTCACTTTCCATCTTCTCAAGGATGTCCCTGGGCTCATCTCCAAGAACATCGAGAAGAGTCTCACCGGTGCTTTCACTCCTCTCGGTATGTAACAAAATGTCCAATTTATACGACAAGTCAACAACAAACTTTAACCAAATAAGATACATGTGTCTGAATTTGCTTGCACTATTGTTCACAGGCATCAACGACTGGAACTCGATATTCTGGGTCGCACACCCAGGTGGTCCGGCGATCTTGGACCAGGTGGAGGCCAAACTTGAGCTACAAAAAGAGAAGATGCGTGCAACCAGACACGTCCTAAGCGAGTACGGCAACATGTCGAGTGCATGTGTGTTGTTCATTTTGGATGAGATGAGGAAGCGGTCAGTAGAGGAGGGCAAGCCAACCACCGGCGAGGGGCTTGACTGGGGTGTGCTTTTCGGCTTTGGTCCTGGTTTGACAGTTGAGACTGTGGTCTTGCACAGTTTACCAGTCACGGCTCAGTAAAGGATATATAACACACAGGCACAAATAAGCCCGTTGTATTTTTGTTTATTATTGTTATTGTTTTGCCTCTGTTATATTTCAGATAGGAAAATCCGTGATTTGTAATAGGCTATTAGCCGATAACTAATACGATTCAATGTATTTTTTATTATGATTTATGAAGATACAACAATTAATCCGTTGTTTATGTTCATGTTCATGTTCATGTTTAAGTCTTTCTTATGCATATATATATTTGTGTTCACTTGGCTTTGGCATGACTGCTTTGATACCTAATTCATCAAGTACTTTTTGACAGGTTATATTAGTTTCTGATGCAATCTGAATAATGGATCTATGAATTTGTTCTTTAAATTTTACTCTTTTCATTGTTATTAATTATGCCCTGTCCAACAGAAAGCCGAGGAAAGAGCATTACAGAGAACTTATTCAAAAAATTCAAAATCCATAGGAGGCAGAGTGGTAATGATAAATGCTGTGTTATCTTCAACACCAGTGTACTACATGTACGTACATTCATGCCGCCTAAGTCGGTAATCGGAGAACTTAATAGACAAGGTAAGAAGAAAATATGCCAAACACATCGCACTTCTGGCATAGTCTCGAGGAGTTAGAGCCATTCATTGCCAACTTTATTATTGTCCAGATAGGTGATGAAGCACAACTGCACAAGCCAAATTCTGGCAAGACAATTGGTCACGGGTAATATTGGGATGTGCTTTCAGAAACTTACATTCGTCGGTGGATCAACCGGATCGATCAGTGATACAAATACAACATCATTAACAAGGGCAATGGAATTTACAATTAAGATAAACAATACCCATCCAGTTGGCCCAGAATTAATGTCAGACAACTGGTACTGACTTCTTTTGCCAGCACAATCAGTGCTTCACAATCCCTTATACAGTAATGAAATGTTTAGAGAAGTTATAAAGACACACGAGATAAAACCCAACAAAGGTTGCAAATGACCATGAATTTTGTGTTATGAGAGAGCATTGTGCAAGAATATTCAGAGATCAAGCGAAAACAGTTCAACAGATCCATGATGAGATACCGGCAGAATTTCACAGTTGGTTTCTTAAGAGGGAGCTGCATAATATAATTAAGGAGCCAGTCATACCAACAAATCCCTATTTTTAATTTCATTCTATGCCCTATTTTATTTTATTTTATTTTTATTTTCTCTTTTTCATTATGTATGTGACTGTAACTTTTAACACCACTGATGTTATGTTTAATGAATATTTTGAGCCCATCTGTTTAGTCTGAATACTGCCCGACCCGAAAATTAGAGGTGGCAAATTTTGACCCAGACCCGAAAAATCCGCCCGACCCGAAACCCGACTCAACCCGACCCGACTCGAGTTTCAGGGGAAGTCAAACTGACTCGAACCCAAAAGCCGACCCAACCCGAACCCGAACTGACCCATGTTTTAGGGAAAGTGACACTAACCCGAACCCGAACCGAAAAAATGTAGGCATAGCCGACCCGACTCGAGAATAGAGGTGCAAAATCTGACCAGACTCGAAAACCTGCCTGACCCGAACTGAAAAGGTGCCGGCAGGCATCAACCCCATACTCGACGCGACCCGACCTGAACCCGACTCGACCCGAAAAAATGCCGGCAACTGTCATTTGATACTCGACCTGTGTTTCAGAGAAAGTCAGACTAACTCGAACCCGACCCGAGAATAGAGGTGCAAAATCTGACCAGACCATAAAACCCGCCTGACCAGACCCGAACCCGACCCCGACCCAACCCAAAAATGCCGGCAGCCGTCAACCCGATACCCGACCCAAACCCAAACCCGAACCTAACCCGACCCGTGTTCCAAGGAAAGTGAGACTGATCCAAACCCGACCCGACCCGACCTATGTTTCAAAGAAAGTCAAATTGATCCGAACCTGACCCGACTCGGGAATAGAGGTGCAAAATCTAACAAGACCAGAAAAACCCGCCCAACCCGACCCAACCTGAAAAAATGTTGGCAGCCGTCAACCCGATACCCGACCCATGTTTCAGGAAAAGTCAGACTAGCCCGAACCCGACCCGACCCGACTCGGGAATAGAGGTGCAAAATCTGACCAAACCCGAAAAACCCGCACAACCTGACCCGACCCGACCCGACCTGAAAAAATACCGGCAGACGTCAACCCCATACTCGACCCAAACCGACCTGAACCCGACCCGACCCAAAAAAATATCGGCAGCCGTCAATCCGATACCCGACCCGTGTCTCAGGGAAAGTCAGACTAACCCGAACCCGACTCGGGAATAGAGGTGCAAAATCTGACAAGACATGAAAAACCTGCCCAACCCGACCCAAACCAGACCCGACCCGAAAAAATGCCGGCTGCCCTCAACCCGACCCGACCCGACCCGACCCCTGTTCCAGGGAAAGTGAGACTGACCCGAACTCGACCCGACCCCGACCCTACCCGACCCGACCCCGACCCAACCCAACCCATGTTTCAGGGAAAGTCAAACTGACCTAAACCCAACTCGACTCGAGAATAGAGGTGCAAAATCTGACCAGACCCAAAAAACCCGCCGAACCCGGCCTGAAAAAATGCCGGCAGACATCAACCCCATACTCGACCCGACCCGACCTGAACCCGACCCAACCCAAAAAAATGCTGGCAACCGTCAACCCGATACCCGACCTGTGTTTCAGGGAAAGTCAAACTGACCTGAACCCGACCCGACCCGACCCAAACCCGACTTGACTCGGGAATAGAGGTGCAAAATCTGACCAGACCCGAAAAACCCGCCCGACCCTACCCGAACCCGACCCGACCTGAAAAAATTGTCGGCAGACGTTAACCCCATACTCGACCCGACCCGAAAAAATGCCGACAACCGTCAACCCAAACCGGATCCGAACTCGACCCGAAAAAATACCAGCAGTCATCAACCCAAACCCGACCCAACATTTTCCATTTTACATGCTTCCAACTGTTTTATCTCCAATCTCGTTTGCTTCATCAATTGTTTTTACTTTTCGTACTATCATGTAGTTCTAAAGCAAATTCAAATTAATTTCATTCCCTCCAAGAAATTGGCTCAATTTACATACATACTAAGATTGTACATCAAATGTCATCTAATCACGATGCAACTCAACTATCTTTGTCTCTGACTATAAATGAATTTTACAATTAAATTATGAAACACTTACAAAGTGCACACTGTCGCGCCGCCAAGCGAAAGTAATATGATTTTAATTTGCACTACTATATATTTCTTTGAATATTCAAACAATTATAATGGAGATACCTTAACTTCTATCATTTGATCATAATTTTCTTCGCCTCCCAAATTTACCAAACTTCAATTATAAATCACGTGTATTACGTCAAGAAACCACATGCTAATTAAATCATATTATTAGCAGGTCGGAAAATGCTTAACCACGTTTATTCATCGATCTTCGTTGAACAACGGAATTGATTAAGATAGCTTATTTACTCCTAAGTATATATCAGCCGAGTCAAGCTGCAAAGGAAGGAAGTAGGTGTTCTAATATATTATATATAAGGCCGGGTCAAAACAGGAATTCTGAAATCTCCAAAGAAAATATGCATGCATGAGATTAATTTGGATCTTCATTTTTCTTGCCAAGGTATAAATTGATTCTTCAAACTTGTCAGGTTTCACACTCCAGTGTGAAGTACCTAAGTTAGGATTCAGCATTTTTATCGTTTCTCGTATATATGGGCATGTTAATTTTCCCTTAATTGAGACTGTTTGCTTTTTCAATAAACATATATATTGTGCGGAAATAAGAGTCTACTGTAATAACCATCCATACGTCCATTGAGTATGTTTTTTTGTTCAAAGGAAAAAAAAAAAACTTCCATAGAGTATAAATTTTGTGACAATTACACCCAATTTGTAGTATTTAAACTGTATGTACAGACGTCCATTTATGGACGCTATGTAGCACTCCATACTGTATTATTATTAGATGAAGTAATAAAAAAAAATGGCAAAACAGGCCAACAAACTTCACATATTTGCAGCAATATTAGTTATAAAATAGAAATAGTTTTTTTTTATATATATAATTATGCTATATATGTAAAGAAAATTATTTCATTCACTGAGCATATACTATAAAATTACATAATAAAAACATAAATTTACATGGTGCACACATATATGGGCAGTGGTAAGCCGTAAGTGCACACTTTTTTTTTTTGTGAAAAAGTAAATTTTTATTTATACCTCCTTCCATTTATTTTCTGAAGGAAAAATATAAGTACAAAAAAAAAAAGCAAAAAGGAAATAATGTTCTCATCCTAATACAAAATGTCTTTTAAGAGTGAGACATAGATTGCATAATATTTTGAACCTTTCGTATATTGTTGTAATTTTGTCCTGAAAGAAAATAATAAGATTGTTTTTTTTTAAAAAAAAAAATCGAGCATCCTTTTGTGAATCAGAATAGATAACAATTCTATCAACTAATACTGATCTAAATAATACCCTGGAAAATGGAAATGGTTGCTTAATTCCTACGGTCCAGATATACAGATACCATTTATAATATAAAATATATTCAAATTGAAACATTAACATATTATCTTGAAACAATTAACGTATTAACTTGAAACATTATAGTATTAAGTTGAATAACACAAATCATAAATTAAATCATCTACTTAAATCACTACTAAATCACATAAATATTACCTTAAAGTTGTTGAGAGAACGTATGGGAGCAAGATGAAGTGAAAGAGTAACAAAAGAGAAAATTATATCATTTGTGTTTCATTTTAATATCATTAAGTTTCAGATTAACTTTATAGATGTTTCATTTTGATCGCAACATATTGCAGATTAACGTTAAATTAACTTTGTACGGTGGTATCCCGACGGTATCTTTTGCGGTATCCCTATAGCATTTTCCTAATTCCTATATCCTCTTAAGGACTTAGCCCGGATACATAACTACGTATACTGGCATCACTTTCTTCTACTGAAATAAACAAACCAAACAAATATACGAAAGGGTCTGCGTTTGACTTGCTTACCAAACCACTAACATAGGCAGAGCAGAGCAGAGCATGCACTCCTTTGATTTCAACAAAGCCAACTCAACCTACCCCATGCCCATGCCCTCTTTCTCTACTCCTATAAATTCATTCCCTCACCCTCACTCTTCACTCAGCAACCCTTCTTCATCTTCTTTCAACAAACTCTCTAATTAAGCAATCTGCACCTTAATTACTCTACTTGTGCCAGAGTTAATTAATCTAGGTAGTCATGGCCAAGGTCGACGAAATCAGACAGGCGCAACGTGCTGAGGGACCGGCCACCATACTTGCCATTGGTACTGCCACACCTGCCAATTGTGTGCTTCAGGCAGATTATCCTGACTACTACTTCCGCATCACGAAGAGCGAGCACATGACCGAGCTCAAGGAGAAGTTCAAGCGCATGTGTAAGTAGTGTTAATTTCCGTTTTTTTTCAATTTAGCTTATTGATTGACAAACTACATGTTAAATGTTAAAAGGAGAAAAAAGGATCAAAGTAATAAATTTAACTAAATGCGCATTTTTATTAATTATCCTTTTACCAATTCCAGGCGACAAGTCGATGATCAAGAAGAGATACATGTACTTGGACGAGGAGATCCTTACCGAAAATCCAAACATCTGTGCTTACATGGCACCATCTCTTGATGCACGTCAGGACATTGTCGTCAGGGAGGTTCCAAAGCTCGGTAAGGAGGCGGCAGTTAAAGCTATCAAAGAGTGGGGCCAACCCAAATCCAAGATCACACATTTGATTTTCTGCACCACCAGTGGTGTTGACATGCCGGGAGCTGACTATCAAGTCACCAAGCTCCTTGGCCTCCGTCCATCCGTCAACCGCTTCATGATGTACCAGCAAGGTTGCTTTGCTGGAGGCACGGTTCTTCGTATGGCGAAAGACCTTGCTGAGAACAACCGTGGTGCCAGAGTGTTGGTGATTTGCTCAGAGATCACCGCTGTTACGTTCCGTGGCCCATCGGAGTCGCACCTCGATTCCATGGTTGGGCAGGCACTTTTCGGGGATGGTGCTGCTGCCCTTATTGTTGGTGCCGACCCCGACCCAGCAATCGAGCGCCCATGGTTCCAACTAGTCTCAGCTTCACAAACAATCCTCCCCGACTCAGAGGGAGCCATAGATGGCCACCTTCGGGAAGTTGGTCTCACTTTCCATCTTCTCAAGGATGTCCCTGGGCTCATCTCCAAGAACATCGAGAAGAGTCTCACCGGTGCTTTCACTCCTCTCGGTATGTAACAAAATGTCCAATTTATACGACAAGTCAACAACAAACTTTAACCAAATAAGATACATGTGTCTGAATTTGCTTGCACTATTGTTTACAGGCATCAACGACTGGAACTCGATATTCTGGGTCGCACACCCAGGCGGTCCGGCGATCTTGGACCAGGTGGAGACCAAACTTGAGCTACAAAAAGAGAAGATGCGTGCAACCAGACATGTCCTGAGCGAGTACGGCAACATGTCGAGTGCATGTGTGTTGTTCATTTTGGATGAGATGAGGAAGCGGTCAGTAGAGGAGGGCAAGCCAACCACCGGCGAGGGGCTTGACTGGGGTGTGCTTTTCGGCTTTGGTCCTGGTTTGACAGTTGAGACTGTGGTCTTGCACAGTTTACCAGTCACGGCTCAGTAAAGGATATATAACACACAGGCACAAATAAGCCCGTTGTATTTCTGTTTATTATTGTTATTGTTTTGCCTCTGTTATATTTCAGATAGGAAAATCCGTGATTTGTAATAGGCTATTAGCCGATAACTAATACGATTCAATGTATTTTTTATTATGAAGATACAACAATTAATCCGTTGTTTATGTTCATGTTTAAGTCTTTCTTATGCATATGTTTGTGTTCACTTGGTTTTGGCAATTGGCATGACCGCTATGATACATGCAGTCACCACGTTGTTATTGATAGCATGATCAAGTAGCAAATATTTTGGTAAGTACCCACGATTTTAATTTTATTTTGTACTGGTATACCTAAATCATCAAGTACTTTTTGACAGGAGATATTGTTAGTTTCTGATGCAATCTGAATAAGGTATATATGAATTAGTTCTTTAGATTTTACTCTTTCGGTTGTTGTTATGCCCTGTCCAACAGAAAGCTGAGGAAAGAGCATTACAGAGAACTTATTCAAAGAATTCAAAATCCATAGGAGGTAGAGTGGTAATGACAAATGCTGTGTTATGTTCAACTCCAGTGTACTACATGTACATTCATGCCGCCTAAGTCAGTAATCAGAGAAATAGACTGCTCACAGTGGATAACCTCAAGTGGAGAGATTGGCACTTACCTGGAACATGCCATATGTGTAGAGTAGATGATGAAAGGGCACAACACTTATTCATACAGTGCCAATTCACCCAGAATGTCAGACAACTGGCACTGACTTAATTCTTTTGCCAGAAGAATCAGTGCCTCACAATACCTTATACAGGAATCAAATGTTCAGAGAAGTTATAACAGACACACAAGATAAAACCCAACAAAGGTTGCAAATAACCATGAATTTTGTCTTATGAGAGAGCAGTGTGCAAGAATATTCAGAGATCAAGCGAAAACAGCTCAACATATCCATGATGATGATGAGATACTGGCAGAATTTCACAGTTGGTTTCTTAAGAGGGAGCTGCATAATTACGGAGCCAGTCATACCAACAAATACGCTTTTTTAATTTTATTCTATGCCCTATTTTATTTTACTTTTATTTTCTCTTTTTCATTATGTATGTGACTGTAACTTTTAACACCACTGGTGTTATGTTTAATGAATATTTTGAGCTTGACCCCCATCTTTTTAGTCTGAATACTGCCCGACCCGAAAATTAGAGTTGGCAAATTTTGACCCGACCAAAAAATCCACCCAACCTGAAACCCGACCCGAGTTTCAGGAGAAGTCAAATTGATCCAAACCTGACCCGATCCGACCCGAACCCGAACGGACCCGTGTTTCAGGAAAAGTGACACTGACCCGAACCCGAACCCGACCCGTGTTCTAGGGAAAGTGAGACTGACCCGACCCCGACCCGTGTTTCAGGGAAAGTCAGACTAACCCGACCCGACTCGGGAATAGAGGTGCAAAATCTGACCAGACCAAAAAACCCGCCCGACCAGACCCGAACCCGACCCGACCTGAAAAAATGCCGGCAGACGTCAACCCCATACTTGACCCGACCCGACCTGAACCCGACCGGAAAAAAATGTCGGCAGCCGTCAACCCGATACCTGACCCGTGTTTCAGGGAAAGTCAGACTGACCCGAACCTGACCCGACCCGACCCAAACCCGACCTGACTCGGGAATAGAGGTGCAAAATCTGACCAGACCTGAAAAACCCGCCCGACCCGAAAAAATGCAGGCAGACGTCAACCCCATACTCGACCCGACCCGACACGACCCAACTCAACATTTTCCATTTTACATGCTTCCAACTATTTTATCTCTGATCTCATTTGCTTCATCAATTGTTTTTACTCTTCATACTATCTTGTAGTTCTAAAGCAAATTCAAATTAATTTTATTCCCTCCAACTCCAAGAGATTGGCTCAGTTTACATACATACTAAGATTGTACATCAAATGTCATCTAAACAATATGCAACTCAACTGTCTTTGTCTCTGACTATAAATGAATTTTACAATTAAATTATGAAACACTTACTTACAAAGTGCACACTGTCGCGCCGCCAAGCGAAAGTAATATGATTTTAATTTGCACTACTATATATTTCTTTGAATATTCAAACAATTCTAATGGAGATACCTTAACTTCTATCATTTGATCATAATTTTCTTCGCCTCCCAAATTTACCAAACTTCAATTATAAATCACGTGTATTACGTCAAGAAACCGCATGCTAATTAAATCGTATTATTAGCAGGTCGGAAAATGCTTAACCACGTTTAATTAATTTGTTCATCGATCTTCGTTGAACAACGAAATTGATTAAGATATATAGCTTATTGACTCCTAAGTATATATCAGCCGAGTCAAGCTGCAAAGGAAGGAAGTAGGTGTTCTAATATATTATTAATTTATTATATATAGGCCGGGTCAAAACAGGAATTCTGAAATCTCCAAAGAAAATATGCATGCATCAGATTAATTTGGATCTTCATTTTTCTTGCCAAGGTATAAATTTTGCCCGCCAGATTCTTCAAACTTGTCTATTCACACTCCAGTTTAAAAGTACCTAAGTTAGGATTCAGCATTTTTATCATTTCTCGTATATATGGGCATGTTAATTTTCCCTTAATTGAGACTGTTCGCTTTTTCAATAAACATATATATTGTGCGGAAATAAGAGTCTACTGAAATAACCATCCATACGTCCATTGAGTATGTTTTTTTGTTCAAAGGAAAAAAAAAAATTCCATAGAGTATAAATTTTGTGACAGTTACACCCAATTTGTAGCATTTAAACTGTATGTACAGACGTCCATTTATGGACGCTATGTAGCACTCCATACTGTATTATTGTTAGATGAAGTAATAAAAAAAAATGGCAAAACAGGCCAACAAACTTCACATATTTGCAGCAATATTAGTTATAAAATAGAAATAGTTTTTTTTGATATATATATAATTATGCTATATATGTAAAGAAAATTATTTCGTTCACTGAGCATATACTATAAAATTACATAATAAAAACATAAATTTACATGGTGCACACATATATGGGCAGTGGTAAGCCGTAACCATAAGTGCACACATTTTTTTTTTTTTTTTGTGAAAAAGTAAATTTTCATTTATACCTCCTTGCATTTATTTTCTGAAGGAAAAATATAAGTACAAAAAAAAAAAAAAGCAAAAAGGAAATAGTGTTCTCATCCTAATACAAAATGTCTTTTAAGAGTGACACATAAATTGCATAATATTTTGAACCTTTCGCATATTGTTGTAATTTTGTCCTTAAAAAAAATAAATAAGATTGTTTTAAAAAAAAAAAAATCGAGCATCCTTTTGTGAATCAAAATAGATAACAATTCTAACAACTAATACTGATCTAAATAATACCCTGGAAAATGGAAATGGTTGCTTAATTCCTATATCCTCTTAAGGACTTAGCCCGGATACATAACTACATAACTACGTATACTGGCATCACTTTCTTCTACTGAAATAAACCAAACCAAAATACAAAAAGGGTCTCGGTTTGACTGGCTTACCAAACCACTAGGCAGTAGGCACAAGCAGAGCAGAGCATGCACTACATAGTTTGATTTCAACAAAGCCAACTCAACCTACCCCATCCCCATCCCCTCTTTCCCTCTTCTCCTATAAATTCATTCCCTCACCCTCACACCTCACTCAGCAACCCTTCTTCATCTTCTTTCAACAAACTCTCTAATTAACCAATCAGCACCTTAATCACTGTACTTGTGCCAGCATTAATTAAACTAGGTAGTCATGGCCAAGGTCGACAAAATCAGACAGGCACAACGTGCTGAGGGACCGGCCACCATACTTGCCATTGGTACTGCCACACCTGCCAATTGTGTGCTCCAGGCCGATTACCCTGACTACTACTTTCGCATCACAAAGAGCGAGCACATGACCGAGCTTAAGGAGAAGTTCAAGCGCATGTGTAAGTCGTGTTAATTTCCGTTTTCTTTCAATTAGCTTATTGATTGACAAACTACATGTTAAATGTTAAAAGGAGAAAAAAGGAAACAAAGTAATAATTTAACTAAATGCGCATTTTTATTGATGATCCTTTTACCAATTTCAGGCGACAAGTCCATGATCAAGAAGAGATACATGTACTTGGACGAGGAGATCCTTACCGAAAATCCAAACATCTGTGCTTACATGGCACCATCTCTTGATGCGCGTCAGGACATTGTCGTCAGGGAGGTTCCAAAGCTCGGTAAGGAGGCGGCAGTCAAAGCCATCAAGGAGTGGGGTCAGCCCAAATCCAAGATCACACACTTGATTTTCTGCACCACCAGTGGCGTTGACATGCCGGGAGCTGACTACCAAGTCACCAAGCTCCTTGGCCTCCGTCCATCCGTGAACCGCTTCATGATGTACCAGCAAGGCTGCTTTGCTGGGGGTACGGTTCTTCGTATGGCCAAAGACCTTGCTGAGAACAACCGTGGTGCCAGAGTGTTGGTGATTTGCTCAGAGATCACCGCTGTTACCTTCCGTGGTCCATCGGAGTCGCACCTTGATTCCATGGTAGGACAGGCACTTTTCGGGGACGGTGCTGCTGCTCTCATTGTTGGCGCCGACCCCAACCCAGCGATCGAGCGCCCATGGTTCCAACTAGTCTCGGCTTCACAAACAATCCTACCCGACTCAGAGGGAGCCATAGATGGCCACCTTCGGGAAGTTGGTCTCACTTTCCATCTTCTCAAGGATGTCCCTGGGCTCATCTCCAAGAACATCGAGAAGAGTCTCACCGGTGCTTTCACTCCTCTCGGTATGTAACAAAATGTCCAATTTATACAACAAGTCAACAACAAACTTTAACCAAATAAGATACATGTGTCTGAATTTGCTTGCACTATTGTTTACAGGCATCAACGACTGGAACTCGATATTCTGGGTCGCACACCCAGGCGGTCCGGCGATCTTGGACCAGGTGGAGGCCAAACTTGAGCTACAAAAAGAGAAGATGCGTGCAACCAGACATGTCCTGAGCGAGTACGGCAACATGTCGAGTGCATGTGTGTTGTTCATTTTGGATGAGATGAGGAAACGGTCAGTAGAGGAGGGCAAGACAACCACCGGCGAGGGGCTTGACTGGGGTGTGCTTTTCGGTTTTGGTCCTGGTTTGACGGTTGAGACTGTGGTCTTGCACAGTTTACCAGTCAAGGTCCAGTAACAAAATGCACCGGCACAAATAAGCCCGTTTTGTTTTATTTTTTTAATTATTGTTTTGCCTCTGTTATATTTCGGATAGGAAAAATCCATGATTTGTAATAGGCTATTAGCCAATAACTAATGCGATTGAATGCATTTTTTGTTATGAAGATACAGTAATCCGTTGTTTATGTTCATGTTTAAATCTCTCTTATATATGGGTATATTTATGTTCTCTGGCATGACTGGTACGATACTGTTAAAGCAAATATATTGATAAGAACCCAGGATTCAATTTTCTTGTACTGGTATACCTAATTCAATTTAGTTTCTGATGCAATCTGAATAATGTATCTATAAATTAGTTCTATAAATCTTACTCCATTCATTGTTGTTAAGAATAGAGCCAGAAAAACTTCAATTGGCTACAGCCAGTCTTTATGCAACAGAAAGTTTCATTAAGAAAAAAAATGGATTAAGATCTGAAATCAGGAATAGAACTTCTGCAGCCTTTCTTTGTTCTCCTCCCACCATACTCTAGCCTTCACCCGCCCAAAGTTCTCACCCCTGCGAAATCGAATTCTAACATTAATTTGTGAAAATCATGCAACCTTATGTTTCATGATAGTTACCAGTAACAGTTAACTTTCTACCTGTCACAGTTGATAATTTCATGATTCTATTCTTTATGTTAATTTTCAATGTCTTGCTGTAATTGATTAAGCAATTGAATCCTTTCCAAGTAAACAAGTAATTATATACTCTTATAAGATAGTCTCATCTTATGGAAGTACAGAATAGTGCAAAGTGTGGTGCCAGTATAATTACTTACATTAGTTCAGCTCGGACTACCTTCCGGGATCCATCTGGCAAGGACCGGAGGAAGACAAACACACCAGGTTCATCCTCCACCACCCATTCCGCAGCTTCTGCCTCTTCGTCTTTTTCTTCTTCACTGATTTCTGCGGAAACTTCGTCTCTTGAACCCAAAAGATGGTACCGACTGTTCCCTTGGCCCGAACTGCAGGTCGCTTCAGCCCCAATTTGGTTCTGACACAGAATTATGAAACAAGAAACATACAAATTGACTTTATAATACAAAATGCATGTATTAAACAAGATTGGAAATTTGGAATGCATTGAAAAATTCATCTTTTTCAGAGGTTTTCTTTGTCATGACTTATTACAAGTTCTTGAAATGTTGACCAATTATACTTTATACCATATTAACAGTGATACTGGTAGCAATTTTCCTTTTAGAAATCATTTTACAGATTTAATTGTCTAACCTCTTGCTCGGACGGGCATGCGGCTTGAGAAGATGAGATTTGAGAGATGCTGTATAGACCTACAATCTTCTCCCAGTTCTCTCTCCACCAGATCTCTGCCTGCCATTCATCAAAAAACTCCTTGCTGCATATTGATACCAGCAAACTATTATTAGTAGTTAAATATCATATATGAGTGTACTAAATTGTTGTTCAAAAATAAGAAAAATTGACAATTAAATGAGTCTATTTGACAATATAGTGTTGCTTTAATTAGTCAATCAATTTGTTTCAGCAAAGTTGCAACCAAAAGTTGCAGTATTTTAATCTCAATTGCATCAAAAAAAAAATGAGAAAGAGGAAGAAAATGTTACAACCTTTTCATATATCAACAAAATCAAACCTGAATGAAATTTTCTTCAGAAGGTTGCCACCATGAGGGAGCTGTACCAAGGTGATCAGAACCCCCACCTCCGGTTCCGACATCCACTCGTTCTCTTCGGCTTCTCGTTCTTCGCTTTCTTCATGTTTCACTTCTACAGAAACTGTGTCTTCCTGCTCTTCTTTACTCCCTGTTGCTTCTTCTTGTCTCAGAAATAGATCAAAATGCACATTTTGCTGATTTACTGGGTACACTGTGTTGCTCTGCTCTTTCGCTCCCGACACCTTCAACGACAAGCCCTTGATCTATAATATCAGATTTATGTGGACTTTTTATAGCTAATTGGTGAAATTTTAAAAACCCAAAATCAAAAGAAAATTTTGAAAGCTGAAACCATGAAAAAAAAAAGAAAGAAAAAAGGGGTGACAAATAATGGAATACAGTTTTTATTCTCAGTGAGCTTACATGACTTGTTATTTCCTTGATAAATCCTTTTGTTCGGAGGCATGGTATGCATGGTATAAACATCTCTCTCATTTCTTATCTTTTTTGTTTAAAGTTTAAACAAACAGATGAGAAGAATGATTTAAAAGTATCCATGCGATTGTTTTTTTTTTTTTTTTCTTTTGTTTGTTCTTTTTTAATGGAAGAACGTTACTCTGATCAGCCATAAATAAATTTGCTCATGTCTTGGCATGAATTTTGCTTCATTCCAAATATGTATTTTCTAAATGACGTTGCTGATATTATTTCCTTTAATGTTTCGACGTTCAAACTCACCTTAAGTATAAACTAATATGTTTATCATTGATCATTGAACTAATAATGTCCAGATTAAATTAAATAATAAATATTTAAATTTCAATGCATGATCAAATTGTTTTAATAATATAGAGAATAATGATATCTGAAATTCCTAAAAAGATATAAATGTTCTCAACTAATAATGAATATCCATAATTTTTAAAGAGCACAATACCGCATTATATAAGCTGTTAATATCTACATTAATATTTTTTTTTCATTTTCATGAATCGTAAAATTTTACGATTAATTCTTGAAAATAATTATTTAACTCCTGGTTAGAATTAGCTTATAAGAATTTTGATTATTTTTTCATGATAAGTTATTTAAAACAATGGAAATGACTTTACTATGTTTTATATATGTTTAACACGCATGAGAAATTCATAGCAATTTTTGCTAGTAAAAAGTTTTATTCCCAATTAATCATGGCAGAAAAGGTGTTAATTATTTGCATACAAACATAAGCGCCTGGAAGATTATGTGCTTCATTTTTTTTCTTTAGGTTTTGATATTTTTCCCCCGATAATAACAGTTCTTCAATGTGGTTATTTTAGTATGTACAACGGACTATCTTTTTTTAATTTATGGCGAAATTGCCGTATAAAGTCACGTCTTAATCAACAGGGGATGATGCCAAAATAAAAACAGTTCACATTATTACATTTTAATAGGATTCAGAAGAATGTCTTAGATAGGTGATGCATCGTATTTTTATCTATTTATTTTAGGATTTTTACCTTTATTTTAGTTAGGAATTTTAGATTTAGTAGCAAATTAGTTAGTTAGATGCTTAAATTTGAGTTAGTTAAGTTTTTGGAACCCAATTCGGAGGAGATGAACAAAAAAAGGCAAAGAAGCGCACAGAAGACACATAGTGCGGACCGCAATCTCGAGTGTGCGGTTCGCACTCAGATCAAAACTGGAGCAGCTAAATCTGGGCTGAGCACAACCGCCGACAATCCAATTTTAGGGCAACCGACTCCCTGTTTCTTGGGGAGTACGGTTCTCACCTGAGGAAGCCAGATCGCAGGAAGGCCAAAATCAAACGGGACCTCTATTTTCTGGAGCAGTTTCAATTGAAGGTATCTAATTTTGTCCTTTGCTCTAGAAATTAGGGGTCGGTTCCAGAAGAAGGAAGGCTAAAACTGGGAGCATCCAAGCCTATATAATCATCATCCTTTGAAGAAGTTTGGTGTCAAGTCGAGTAGAATCAAGTTATAGAGTTGTTAAAGTAGAGTTTATTATAAGAGTTAGTTAGTCGAGAGTTCTTTACTTTTGAGAGTTTAGTTTAGAGAGTCGATAAGAAGAGGGAGATTACTCGGAGAAGAAGGATTCAAGCGCCGACGAGTCTCAAACGTCATCAACAATAATCGGTGCTTTATTCTTTATGTTATTTACCTTTTCTTTAATCATGTTGTCTTTTGTTATGTCTGAGTAGTTGTCTTAATTCTTAGGGTCTAAGATGATGTTTGTCTATTTGAATTAATTGAATATCATGTTTTAATTGTTTATGATTTGAAGTTATTTTCAATATTGCTTTGAGCTTGATTATAATTGTATTTGAATTGCTTCTTGATTATTTGATAAGAACCTATAGATTAGGGCCCAATCTAGTTGGTTAGTATAACGTCAATTGAATTGAGAACTGATTCTTGTGCTAATTGGGTAGTTATCCAAAAGTAACCGAAAGGAGAAATTGTGGTTATAACGAAAGTTAAACCTTACCCTTGAATGAAAGCAAATTGAATTTAGGTTAGAAATAATCCTAAAGATTTCTAATTGATCTAAAAAGGTTAAAAGTGCCAACAAACGAGAGTTGAGGGACCTGTAACTGCTTAGGATTAGTTGGGGATCGGTAACTTTAGTCAACATATCTGATCTGAAATAAAACTGTTCTTTGTTTGTTCCTTGCGGACCGTAGTGTGACAGACTGCGGATCGCACTCCCAAGTAACTGACAGGAAATCTATCTCTCGGACAGTTATCTGCGAACTGCAGTTAACCACTGCAGATCATTAATCTGTAACTGAAAGAGAGGCGAAATTGTATACCCTGCGGACCGTACCTGGCAAATGCGGACTGCAGGCAGTTGATCCAGACAGCAAACTGATTCTGAAAACCCTGGGAACGCTTGTTTAGCATCTGTTTAAAGTCTTTAATTACTATTTACTTTATTGCACCTGAAACCAATCTTGAAACAACCCCCCCCCCAACTTTTATACAAATACACAAAATATATTCTAAATAGGATTAGGAGAGAACTTAAAGCATAGTTTAGAAGTAATTCCGTCCCTGTAGATTCGATCCCGACTATATTGCAATAGATCGTACGCTTGCAATAAAGGCATTATTTAGGGTAATTAAAAGCCTATACACTTTACAGAGGTCAATAGGATATGGGTAATAGTTTGTTGATGGTGCATAATATTATGTGAACCTATTTTCTAATTATCTGAAAAAATAGTTTCAAGCTTAAAAAATATATATATAATTCGGCCAATAAGATTCACATGAGAAATCATCAGATGGATTATATATATTTAAATCTTGATTTCTATTATTAACAGTACTCAGCCTCAATACATACCAGAGCAAGCAGAAAATTACCAAATGCTTCCTCCCCTAACATTTTGACTTGTCTCTTCTTGTTGTTGTTTTAACTTTTTCAATTTTTTTTTTTTTTTTAAGACTTCTGGCCCGTAGGCTATTTCATTAATACTGTTAGATATAGCCCGAATTGTTTTGTGGCCCGTTGAGTTTGTATCTTGTTTCTTTTATATTTGTTATATTGTAATATGAAAAGAGAGAGAGAAGTTTTCAGATATTGGGTGCCTCCTCTTCTTGCTCTCTCCTCTTGGAACCCTAGATCGCCGGGGAGGCCGGTCGCCAGCCTCTCCCAGCCGTGTTCTCGCCGTTTTGTCATAACAAATACTTAACAGAACATCTTAATTTTCTTTACATTATAATAATAAGCCTCATCCTAAGTCCTAACACAGACTACCCTCCCCAAACAACATAATACTTTATCTAGCTAATTGGTCATTCAATTGAGGGACAAATTAAGCTTGTATTGTGA
This sequence comes from Cyperus esculentus, assembly GCA_030179965.1. NCBI lineage: Eukaryota > Viridiplantae > Streptophyta > Magnoliopsida > Poales > Cyperaceae > Cyperus > Cyperus esculentus. The sequence continues at coordinate 4,349 of JASGLE010000534.1, read as the reverse complement.
GACCCATTAGCGCGCCGAACAGTGGACTTGCTTTGTTTGATTTTGGGCCTTACAAATTCTGACACAGGTTTTAAACTGATTTTAATTTGGGCCAGGGCCAGTTTAGCTTTTGGCGTGATTGAGGTTAGTTTAGTTGTATGTACCTGTACCTTGATTTGATTTGATCCCACAAATACTTATGCCCCTAAGTGTTTCTCTTGTTCTGCTGCCATTGCCTGCCGCATTATTGAAAGTGTTGATCGCCACAATTTTCTCCTCTTGCATTGCATGTGTTGTGTACTTCTTCAATTTTTTGATGTAAGCATGTATACTGGTGCACATTTTATGCTGATTTTATTTGAGCTATCTGATGTCTTCAACCATACTCTTTAAAAAGCAAATCAAGCAGTTGATGCCAACCACATTGATACACATACCTCTTGTCGTTGCTATGGATGCATATTGTGTAATTATGAACTTGGTGCGTTATATTATCATTTACTCAAGGGTCCTTTGATTCTTAAAGGTCGTTCTTTGTTTAAATTGTTTAAATTGCTATGCTATGTTTTCTTTGTTTAAATTGTTTAAAAATTTTTAGTGCAGTACATACTGTATAAGAAAAAAAAATATATGTAAACGTTAAATTGCCATCAAGCAATATTTTTAGATAGAGTGCACTACACAGTGCAAAGTATATATGAAAAGATTTCTGAATAATTAATTGGTATAGTTAGTGTTCCATTACAAGGCATAAAATTCAGAAAAAAAAAAATATATGGGATTATCAAAATACATTTCTTTTTCAAATGTGTCTTATAAGTTGTAATTAAAATTGGGCATGCAATTTTCTGCAAAAAGTCCAGACACATCATCATCAGACATATATTTTGGCTTAACGATTTCTCAAAATTGATTGAAAGCAAATTTGACAAGTTTATAGAAAGCCTAAATCCTAATTTATTTCTGAAAGCTACATCTCTTATATATGTCCTTGAGTCCTTTTAAGCTTAAAACCCCCACATCATAAATCTTATCTTCTACAAGAATACACCTATAAAAAGCACCTCATGACAATAATAATAACGAGATATTATTAGGAAAACACCTATAGTCCACTTATAAATGTTACCCATCTATATGCACCTATGTGATTAACACAATTGTCTATCTTTTAATTGGAAATAATAATTGTCTTGAGGAGGGATCCATTGACAATCTTAACAATGGTTATTTTAATTAAAAAAATGTAAAAAATAGTTAAGAATTCTAAAAAAATAGAAAAGTTTATAGAGATATTGTTTAACTTATAGATTGATTATATTTCCAATTATACTCAAGTTAAGTGACGTTTGATAGCTATTTAAAGACTCATTAAATTTCAACCGTTAAAAAATGTATAAATTTGTAATAAACCATCAAGCGATGTTCAAATTGATTGAAATTTAAAACACTATTAATCTATACGTTAGACAATGCATTATAAAAGTTTTTTTTTCATTTTTAAGATTTTTTATGAATTATTATAAGTTTTTCAAAATCATCATTACCAAAATTGTCAAGATAAGCATTGTCAGTTGATCCCTCCTCTGTATCCTTATTAAATGAAAAATAATATATATTAATAAAAAATATATTAGTTAATATATGTTAATTAAAATATGGTAGATATGTGTACTGTGTACATGACAAAAAAAAAGTGGTCCTTACATATTCTCATATTAATATTAGCAGAGACTGGTAGATAGATAGATTGCTGCGTGCAGAGAAAATCAAATCAAATCAAATGATAAATAAAAAATGGGCAACAAAAAAAAAGATAAAAAAAGAAATGGATAAATAAAAAGGGGCCAAAAAAAAAAGATAAAAAAGGGATAAACAATAAATAAAATGGGGGCCAAAAAAAAAGATAAAAAAGGGGTAAACAATAAATAAAAAGGGGGCCAAAAAAAAAAGATAAAAAAGGGATAAACAATAAATAAAAAGGGGGCCAAAAAAAAAAAAAGATAAAAAAAGAAAGAAATGGATGTGCTCACTGCTTTGCTTTCCCGTCGCTTTCTTCCAACTTTCGCAACGTTTCTCCTTCCTCTCCATTGTCCACAAAACCGGAGCTCTCCTTTCTTCCTGTTACCACCTCCAACAGCTGCAAATGGAGAGAATGCATTGTGGGTATTGCTCATTTGCTCTCTTTCTCACTCAGGGTTCACGAAAAGGTAGCTGTTGTTATTGCCTTTCCCCTTCCCTCCACGGGGCCAAGCAAAATTACCATTAATTGTGACGAGTATTTAATAATGTTTAATAATTAATACTAATTACCAAAGCCGAAGACTTTCTCTTGTTCTGTTCTTCATTACACCCTGAACCCACCAAAAAACACTAGATTATCTCTCCTTCCAGCTCTCAGATTTGTGGGTTCTTCCTTCCTCTCCTCAATGAATTGAGGGGGGCTGTGCTGTGTTGTTGTTGCTGTCGACATGTTTCTTCAGCTGGCAAAGTCTTGGTCCACTCATGAGGTAGGAGAGAAGAAAGAGGAGAAGGAGAAGAAGAAGAAGAAGAAAGAGGAGAGTGGTGCTGGAGGAGGAGGAGGAGAAGAGGGCAAGAAAAAGACCCCAATTTTCCTCAATGTGTATGATATCTCCCCAATTAACAAGTACCTCTACTGGCTCGGCCTCGGGATTTACCATTCGGGCATTCAGGGTAACAATTCCTTGCCTCTTCAATTTTCTTTCCTTTTTTTTTTTTCCAATACCCATGAACCATAATTGAAGAATGAAGGTGATGTTCAATTTTAAGTGTATGTATGCTTTATATATATGTTGTATTGCTAATTATAGTGGGATTTTAAAGTTTGGTGATTTTTGTGGGTTTTGTTTAGAACATGTGTATGAGTTGCAAAAATTTGAATGAGAATTAGATGCTTTTAATAAGTGGAATTGTGGAAAAAGTTTGATTGCGTATAATTAGAATTTGTGTTTGACCTTGGAATTAGAATTGGAATTGGAATTAGAATAAGAATCTGAAGTGACACAACACTTTTCAACAATTAGATATATTGTGTGAAGCTAAACATAGGCTGGAGATATTGTCCTTTAGAAACTGTATAATTGCCGAATTTGTGTAATTGCGATGATGTTATATGAAATTGGCAATCATAGGTAATCAGGAGTTTCTGTAATAAAGAACGGCCCATTCAAACAAAGGACATTATCTTTCAGAAGCATTTTATAGATGGATGTTTACAATTGATAGCATCCATATAAGTTTTTGGAGACACGCGCATCCTGTTTCTAAATTTCAAAATTGTGAAACAAGCAGTTTAGTATTAAAAGAAGACATACCTCCAGGCTTAAAGTAAAAAAAAAAAAAAAAAAAAAAAAAAAAAAAAAAAAAAAAAAAAAAAAACAAAAGAAAAGAAAATCAGAATTCTTTTTCTCCACTCTTAGTTCATGGTGTGGTGAACATTATCAAGTCTGAATAAATATTTTAAATTAATAAGTTTGTTTTATGCTCCCAAATGAAAACAGTGCATTTATGTTAGTTCGGGACAATTCTGTCTATCGACATCATAATTAGATTTCTGGTTTATCGCTGATCAAATGGTTTGGGAGGTTCGGTGGTACTATCCATTTCTGTAAATCTTAAAATATTGCATTATTAGTAAGAGTAATAATTGTTTATATAATGCACTCTGTACTCTGTACTTCTGTATTCTCTCGTTTGGGTAGCAGTTCCTTGTCAGTCTGGTTGTACGATTGGAAAACCATCTTGAGTCGTAGTCATGTTATCACCTGGTGGAGGATTAAGTGAGGAAAATGAAGGGAAGTGATGGGCACAAAGTAAATGCATGGGTTAGGCAGTTAGCTGATCCTAATTTTAGCCTCTGGTAGTGATGCCCTTAATTTAAAAGAAACATTCGATGTATGCACATTTAAATGATTGTGCCTGATAGCAACAATAAATGATAAAAAACTAATATTGCTCCTTAAAATTAAGAATATATTTGATCTGTAATTGCTAACACTAAGAAAAATACAAAAGTAACTGGATCTAAGAAAAAAAAAAGGTGAAAAAACTTTTGTTATTAGATTACTTACTTTTGCATGACACACGATTAGAATTTTGGAAAGTGCCGTGGACTCCAATTTTATTTTTCGAGCTGCTTATTATGATCTTCGTAATGAATAATTCCTTTCCAATGCAAAAAAGGTTAAGCAATCTTAATAATACAAGTTTGGCCTCGTACAATACTTTGATATGTACATCGCATGGAATTGCCCATATCAGCCAATTGTAACTCTAATTTTAAAGATTTAGAGTCATAGCAGTGCATAGCTTAGTGATATGAACTTTTGAACAGTGTCATTGTGAAAGCT
>JASGLE010000533.1:0-28998 GCA_030179965.1 Cyperus esculentus | reverse complement strand
ATTTGTACAGAATATCAGACTGCTAAAAAAAAATCATTTCAGATCATCACTTTCTCAAAAACTAACATACTTATTATCTACGTGCTTAATTTAAAGCATTCCAGCACTATGTTCTTAGAGTAATAAGTGTTTAGATAGGTAACTTAAGTATTTTTATAAATGAAAAAATTGCTTACACAGAAACATAGTGTGTATATAGAAATATGAGATGGATTTCTAAATCAATAAAGAAGGTAGAGCGATTAAGGGATCGCCGGATACGAGAGAGATCACGCTTGCTAGAGATAAGAGAGATCGTGTTTGTCAAATACGAGAGAGATCATGGCCGCAAGTAGGGGTGTCAATGGGTCGGGTTGAGTCGGGTTTAGGTCGGGTCGTATTATTTTATTCATTTCTCTTAAACGGGTCTGACCCGACCCGACCCATCACGGGTCGAAAAAGGCTGACCCATACCCGACCCGGCGGGTCACGGGTCAACCCGACCCGACCCGTGTTATTAACTAGTATTACTTGATACGGCATAAAAACACGAAATGAATTTGGTCAAGTGGTATATTGGGTGCTTTAGCGTGGCCAAGAGCTGGGTTCGAACCTGGGTAGCTGCATATTTTTTATTAAAATGAAATCTTTTTTCTTTCAACTAATTCTAAGTAGTTTTCTAGGCTTGTCCCACATGCAGAATGAGCGGACCTCTAGTCTCGGCGCTTGCTTCAATTTATTTTTTTGAGGAACATTTTTTTTTTTTCACTCTTTTACTGCTAAGTAAGTGGTACGTACTCTATTTCATTGTATGGCATAAGTATAATTACAATTTAGCTCTTATCCTTTTAATCTATAAATACTTACATGAATATTATCAGAAGTTGCAGCATGGTTTACTTAGCCTTTCTATTTTCTTATTCCCCTTAACTTTTAGTTCTTTGCTTTATAAAATAAATTGTAAATGAAGCTGGCAGTCTTTGCTTTGCTCTTTCTTGTACTGATATTTTGCATGGTTCTAATAAAATAAAATTTGAGGGCTGGACCCTCATCTTTTTATCAAAAAAAAAAATATATTATCACTACGAGATTAACTATTAATGAAGGATATTAATTAAGTAATATAAATTTATGATTAATATCATAAAGTGCATTTTGCTTGGATAAAAAAAATAAAGACCGTTCATTTTTCAGAATCAAATATAAATGTATCACAATTAAATTAGAAGGGCGCTTTATCTATGATAAAGAGAACTACTCAATTAAAAATGGACGGTTGCACAATCTATCGATAGCAAAATGTCTCATATAACAATACATAGGTGAAATATTCTAACAATGATTTAAAAATAATATTTTGAACTCAAGATCAGTAATAATAATATAAAATTTATATGCCATTAACAAACATCTTAGAGTTCCAAAATATATTGTTTGTTGTAATTATTGCCATAAATCTACATCTACGGTAATTAGACCATGAGCACAACAGTTGCATGTCGATTCATTTTTTTTTACAAATATTAAAAAATTGGAGGGATTTAAAATAAGTATTTTGAATTGAAATTTTATGTCAACTTATGTATAATTAATCTCAATTAATATATATAAGTTATTATCAATATTCAATCTCAAAATAAAACAAAATTACAACACAATTAATCGGGTCGGGTCGGGTTGACCCATACCCGACCCGACCTGTGGCGGGTCAAAAAACTTTGACCCATACCCGACCCATTTACCTTCGGGTCACTTCGGGTCGGGTCACTTTTTGACACCTCTAGCCACAAGAGACAAAAAATCACGATCATCAGATATGAAAGTGAAACAGAAGTGTTTATATAACAACCAAAAGTGTTTATATAGTAACAGAAAGTGTTTATCCAAACTACTTATAAAAGGAGGAGTTGATTTGGAGATTGAAATGACTATATGTCCAAACTAATTTTTGACCGTTCGATATATCAACATGTTTAAATCTTTACTGTTGATCATCTAATTTTGATGATTCGATCTTGGTGTTGTCTTTTCTCAAAAAAAAAACAAAAGAAAAAAAGAAAACGCGGATATGGGAATATGGGATACTGGGCTGGGCGACGCATGGTTGAGTTAAATTGGGTTTTTAGTCGCGTATTGGCCTAGAGGTACAAGTTAGTTTTTAATTAAAATAAAAAATTTATAATTACAAAATTATATGACTTGGGGAATTAGAAGTCATGAACAATTATGAACTTAGACATATGATTATGGATTAATATTTTTAGGTGCCCCGTTATACATATAACATATATCAAAATTATATAAGTTTCAAAATAGCAAAAATCTCATTTTAGATTTGGTTACTAAATTAATTAATTCAAAAATAATAAGATAAAATAAATTAAATTAAATGTATCATATGTTATAATATCATTTTAACGTTGTATATTTTTTTTTGTTTCTTCACATTAAACATTGTTCTTATTAAAAACTAATAAACAAAATGAATTCAAATCTTAATGTTTTAGTTACGGATAATTTTATTTAGTTATAACGATAATGAAAATATTCATATCAAAATTTTATTAAATAAGACCCGTTGCAACGCACGGGCAAAATACTAGCATAGAAATAAAAAGGAACATACATATGACATACACAACATTATCGAACTCAAAAATGATGGTGATCATCAGAGACAAGGGAGAGATCAGAGAACCTGGAGGGAGGAGAAGGCATAGGGCGGGTGGCGGGAGGAGAGATAGGAGAGGAGGTACGAACAGTAGCGGCAAAGATGGGAGAGGAGGTACGATTTCAGCGCTCATTGGTTCGGGTACTACATTTTTTTTTTTAAATTTATAAAAAAGATGAGGGTCATGCTCGTTGAGTATACCATAAAATTATTAATTAGTATTCTAATAATAATCGTAGATAATACTTGTGCAAAGAGAAACATCTTGCGTCCATTGAAAACTCGTCCATGCATCCATAGACATATAAAGAATGTAACTGATAGATTCGATTTTGTAACAAATGTATCCAATTTTGTAACCTATATATAAATGCTATGGACGGATATTATATGGACAGTAGGTATTACTCGGTAGTTATCTAGTTCTTAAATGCAGCTATTAGTTAGAAACAACGGTTAACAAATTTAAATTATGAATGTTAACAAAAAGTAATTGGACATAAATAAATTCAAAAATAACGTACGTAACTTCATCTACGTGCTGCCAATGATGCTGCTAAATTATGAATGTTAAAGAAATTGGAGACTTTATGCAGCTTTTACTCAATCGTAGACCATGGACCTAATTTATTTCTTAGTAAGTTAATTGCGTTGCTGCATAGCGTTCCGCATTTTTCCATATTATTTTGACTTTAACAAAACCAAAAATATGAAAACTTCCAAAGCGTAGTCAACGTGTATACATATTACATCCGTGGAAATTTGCTTTCTTGTCCTCTCCAAATCTTTTAGCTTTGATCTCTCTTTCCATCTGTTTGTCTTTAATCTATCAATCTCTGTTTCTCAGATCACAACAACTCCAACAATGGCTCTCTCAACCCTTGCTGACTGGACTGGATCTGCAATTGTCAGCAAGCTAGTTGACACGGCTTATTCGTACCTGGGCGAGCGTATGTTGCCAGCTGACATTGAAGAGGAGCTAAAGAGGCTGACGACAGCTCTTCCGAAGATCAAAGCTGTCATGAGTGTTTCCGAGGTGCTGAGATTCAAGCACCCAGATTCAGGGGTGACTGAATGGCTCAACATTTTCAAAGAAGCTTTTCTTGCGGCTGATGATGTGCTCGACGAACTGAAATACTGGGAGTTGGCGGACAAGGTGAAAAGCCAAACTCAGGTGAGTGAATCTTCCTCTTCGATCCTTGGTTCTCTCCGTGGCTTTCTCAAAAGAAAATTCTCTAGTTCTAACATTAGCAAGGATACGTTGGGGAGGATGAGAGAGGCCGTGAAAATGTTAGATATGGCTGCCGCTGGTGTTGGCGATTTTATCCAGTATGCAACTGCTCTGCACAAAAATAATGTTGCAGGTCCACTTTATGAGCCTCTTAATATTTCTAGTACAGAAACATCTTCCATTTTAACTAAAAGCAAAGTGTTTGGCCGTGAAAATGAGAAGGCCAAGGTAATTGAATGGTTAAAAAAACCAGCATCTCATGCCCATATCTCTGTTTTTGGTATTGTTGGGGCGGGTGGATTAGGGAAAACCACCCTTGCACAGTTAGTTTATGAAGAGATAAGTAACGAGAATTATTTTGATAAAATAATCTGGTTGTGTGTTTCAACAAGCTTTAATGTTGAAGACATAACAAGGAAAATTCTCCTAGAACTAGGGGAGGAAACAAATGTTAATAAAACTTTAAATATCCATCAGAAAAAGTTGAAGGAAAAGATAATTTCAAAGAAAGTTCTTTTCATTCTAGATGATGTATGGAATGATGACAAAATGTGTGACTGGGAGATATTGGTTGCCCCACTGAGATTTGTACAAGAAGGAAGTAAAATCTTACTTACGACTAGAATGAAATCAGTGGCAGAAATGCTTGCTCTTGTTCTAAATGTGGACCAAGAATTTCTGGATTTCAAAGGCTTAGAAGAGTATGAGTTGTTGGCATTGTTCAACAAATATGCATTTCATGGTCATAGCCCGAACGATCATAAAGATTTGCAAAAGATCGGCGAAGATATAGTAAAGAAGCTCTGGGGTAGCCCCCTGGCAGCGAAGATGATTGGGAAATTGCTGAACTCAAACATGGAATTAAATTACTGGAAAAAAATTTTAAGATGTGATTCCCTGATCAACTTAGAAGGTGCTAAGAAGGTGGTAGACGTATTAAAATTGAGCTACTTATATTTACCAACAGATGTGCAACAATGTTTTAGATTTTGTGCCATATTTCCTCAGGATTATGAATTTGAGAAAGATGCATTGATCAAATTGTTGATGGCATCTGGATTTCTAGGAAAACAATCATGTCCTGAAGAGAGGCCAGAGGATACTGGAGAGAAGTACTTCAATCATCTTTTAATGAAATCATTTTTTGAACCACATCATTATAATGGAAAACACTACTATCTTATGCATGATCTGATGCATGAATTGGCTCAAAATGTTTCTCAAGGGGAATGTTACAGAGTAGAATCAAATGACATTTTTGTTAACATACCTAGCAGTACACAACATGTATTTTTGGATAATAATGATAATATAGAAAAAGTCTTCCATCTTAAGAATTTACGCACCTTGATAATAGCAAACCGTAAATTTTCATATAATTCTATCATTCTCCCAAAAGAGTCACTTAAGAAAACATTACGTGCATTGCAAATTAAGGGAGATTACATTGACATTGATACACTGCGAAAGGTGAATGGCTTGGTACACCTTCGCTATCTAACTATCAGAACAAATTTACTCGGATTTGGCCCTCTCTCATTTTACAAGCTTTATCATTTGCTAGCATTAGAATTGGATGGAATAGATTTGGGTAGTATAGATTTTGCGACAAGTGAAATATCCAATCTAATCAGCTTATGCTATATGGAGCTAATTCCTAAGGAGATGATGCAAATCGTTAAAGGTATAGGCATCTCAACTTCTCTTCAAGAGTTGAAATTTTTTGTTGGGAAGGAGAAGGGTCAACATATAGATGAACTAAAAACACTTAACAATCTCCGAGAACTTTCTGTTGAAAAAATTGAGAATGTAGTGGATCCTAACGAAGCTAAGAATGCTGAACTATCCCAAAAAGAAAACCTCATTTCACTTTCCCTAATTTGGGGAAATTGGAGCAATCCCGATATCTCTATACATATCATAGATAACCTCCAGCCATCTCCAACTCTTAAGAACTTGAAGATTGAGCATTATGAAGGCCACAGATCTCCCAACTGGATGAAAGATGCACCTCCTTTAGACCTATCGTTGCTAACATTATCTTATTGTCCTTTGTGGGAAGACCTACCTTTGCTTGCACAGATGCCTAATTTGAGGGAACTGCACCTGAGCCTAATGTATAAAGTGAGAGAACTGGACTACTCATTTGACATCATAGGAAATGATCATTGTCCTTTTCCATCTTTAGAAAAGTTGTCCTGTGAGGACATGCCAGAATGGAAATCATGGGCAGGACCACTCAGTAACTATGGCTTTCCAAATCTAAGAGAACTTAGTATTTGCGATTGCCCAGACCTAGTGGAATTACCTGCATTGCCACTTTCTCTGTTATATTTTAGAGTGGATAATGTGGGACTTGAATCCCTTCCAGATATATATGATAGTTCTAGCACTACCACTGCAGCACTATCATCTCTAAAATCATCACTTAGAGAAGTTATGATTTGCAGGTGTTCAAACTTAAAATCATTGGATGGATTTTTACAGCAAGAGAACCTAGATTTGCATGCTCTTGAGCAATTAATAATAGAATACTGTGAGCAATTGGAGCAGATTCCATCTGGTGGTTTTGGGAAGTTTGAGTCACTGGAATACTTATGTATGCAGTGCAATAGAAAACTGCTTGCAGTTAATAACCGGAGAAATCTCCTTCCAGCTAAGGTCCAAACTCTTCGATTAGGGAACTGTACTGGCGAACTTGATGTGCAACTGCTTGAGTCAGCAGCACACCTCAGTCGTCTTCATGTTCTTAGCATTAGATTCAGTCAAAGTATAAGTCGTATTCCTTCCTCAGGAAATGTATTTCCATCTCTTGGAAGTTTAAAAATCTTTGGATGTGATGAGCTCGTTGAATATTCATCTATGGAACATGCACGAGGTGCCAGCCCAGGAAACAACATGAACTCTTTAAAGATCAATGATCTTGACATTTCTCACCTCTCTCTACTTTTTATTGAACCTCTTAGAAGCCTAAGATTTGTCAACAAATGCTACGTAGGAAATTGCTCTGGGATGGGGTCTTTGCCAGAGCAATGGTTAATGCAAAACAGCAGTACCCTTGAGCATTTGACTATCTTTGACGCAAGCTCCCTACGGTCATTACCTGGTTCAATGGTGAGGCTCACTGCCCTTAGAGAACTACACATTTATAGTGCCACTTTGCTTGAAGAAGTCCCGGAATTGCCAGCTAATCTGGTTTGGAAGACCATTGAAGGTGCTGGTGGCCGCCAGCTGGTCTGAAAAATACTCTATATCTACTTCAATTCATTGTGGTATAATAGTTTTTATTGGATGAGGTCTCAAATGGACAAATAGATTTCAATTACCAGGTAAGCATCACTATAATTTTTTTATCATTGTTTTTGCTTGAATGCCACCAGCTTTATCTCACAAGATGTCACAAACTTATTTTCTCATTTTTTTTTTTAAAAGTTTTCTATCAAATTTCATATCATAACCATTGATATTTTTTATGTTCATAAGACATGTATGTATATAAAATTTCATTAATTTTGGGGTTCATTTTGTACTAGATCAAGTGGCTTAAAAATGAATAAATCTAGATAACTATGATTGATTAATTTTAATACATCCATTTTTAACCTACTTGATCTAGTATGAAATGAATTTTAAAATTTATAAAAGCTTATATGCATTCATCTTTCATTAATATATATAAGATTATCAGTTATAATTTTAAATTTGATTATAATATTTTGAAACTTCAATTGAAAAATAAGTTTGTGACATTTTGTGTCACAAAAAGTTTGTGGCATTGGAACCCCTCATTAACTATTGCTTACATATTTTGGTTAACGGCTATATTGCAATTGATTAGGTCCCATTTTGCAAATTGGTCGATGAATAAATTTTACCGATGACTCTTGCATAAGCAAACATTGAGCCCATGTCAGGTGCCACGTGGCAGTTGCATGGCTTCGGATGTGCAGAGTGGGAATGAAGTTACACATGTTCCACTGATGACTCTGATTTCACTCTATTTTGACCCTTCTTGTGATACTTTCATGCAGGTATATATCTCTCCTTTCCAATTTATTAGCTAGTTTGTCAGTACATTTCTTTTCAAATTTAATTTCAGAGATACTAACACATTTCAAACTTTTAACTCCGCCTATATCTAAATTAATGATGTAGCCGGTCCCAAGCCCGGACAAAAGGAGGAGGGTTACAAAAAGTTTGAAAATTTGTTGCAGAATATAGTAGTTGTAAAAAATGTTGGACCTATGAGTAAATTGTCCAAAATGTAGAGCATAAGGTTTAATTTACGACAAGCAGCATCCTGAACTGGTTTAAAGTTGCTCAATTGCTCAGTTGAACAGCCTGTTTTCATAAGATTAGATATTCTGGTTTAGCATGCATCTCCTGTTCCATTTTCTGTTCAGGGGTACATATGGGTTTACCAGCTTGCATCTTTGTACTCTGATATGCTACTTTTTTTCTTTGAATTTTCTTTTTAATGTATGAAGCATCAATGATCTATTATGGAGAATGACAAAACACATTTATAATTATTGGGTTAGGCCAATTAGTTGAGCATCATAGTGATAACTAAACTAGATTAATATGATTATTGAGGTTTTTCAGTTTTAACTAACTGGTACAGACCAATTCTTAGGGACAATGCAACCTGACTGCTACACAGTTTCAGTCATTTTGAAGTTGTACCGATCCTTGCATTTACAATTTGTGAACATTTTAGTTAAGTGATCGCACCAAAAAATACACACTTTTACCTAGAAAAATACTTGCAGAATTGATCCAAATCATAGGCATTTGTACCCGATTACATGCATTTTCTTGTGTTTTCTAGTTACTTCTTTGTTTTTGGTTGTTTTAGGTCCAATGGAGCGAGAGGAAAGGATTTTGGAGCATTCTAGACCTGAAACCAGGTCTTACGGACCGTAAGCATTGCAGCCGAGATCAAGGCAATTAAGGCAGGATCATTTGTGTTAATGGCCATCAATTCTCGAATTAATCAGATAAAAAGGTGGATTGGGGGCAGCCAGGGGGTATCCTTTACACAGAATTTGACTTGCCTTTTCTAGTGGTGAAGCCGAACCAAGGGGAGAAGGCCGGCGGTCGACGGTGACGTTCCGGCGAGCCGACGAGCAAGACACGCACGTGCACGTTGGATCCGAACTTCAATCGAGTTTTTATTTCTTTTCCTTACTCTTTAGCGATTGGATCTAGGATTGTTTTGTGCATGATGTATCTCGTTCATTGTACTTGCTTGTTTGTTATCGTTGTAGCCATGTCCAGCTAGATCCATAGTTTCTAGGATTAAGACAATGTAGTAACTTGGTTTTTGGTTTTTATTAAATCTTAGTTATCTTTTATTTCGGTTTTCCGAGTATTGTGTATAAATGCAAATTGCTTGCTAAAGGTTGGTTGTGTGTCCGAACCGGTAACCAATAGTATTGGCCATGCTTTCGGTTTTAAGCCTTAGTACACATGTGATCGAGTTTAGTTAGTATGCAAGGTAGGTTAGAGACCCGAGAAGGCAATCAAGTTACACGCGAGAGCGGGACCTTACACTACCCGAGAGGGAGGTATACCTTTGAGCACCGATATCGGGGCATAGGCTAGGTTTACAGGCGAGAGTCGAAATCTAATCCTATGGTGATTTGAACTGTGTTAGGAATTAAGCCAACAAGCGAGAGCTGTGGTTTGGTGCTTGATACTGTTTTAAACCAGAACCGAACGTGTTAATACCAAGAATTCGTAGAGACCAATTTACTTGTATTGCGCACCGGTCGTATGCGAGAGTGACGACCGGTACACTTCTATATGACAGACGCGAGAGCGCAGTTCAGTAGTTGTGTGATTCGTCCGTGACAGGAACGGTTAGCGTGATACGAGGCCGAGTGATTACTAGTCTGACATCCTAGAAACGTCTTTTATCTTATTGTTTCTCATATTTGCATTTTATTATTAATTTAGGGAAAATTCACCAAACCCCCAAATTGCAAACAAACCTAGTAGTTTTAGAGATAAACAAAGTCTAGTCCGGTTTGCCAATTGTCCTTGTGGATTCGAGCCCGCACTATACTCCAACTTGGTCGTACGCTTGCGGCCGATTTGTCGTCTAGTAGGGACTTCAAAAGTAGTCCACTTTCGAGTGAACATTAAGCACTTCTTAACTGATCCTCGACAACAGTTCTTATGCCAACTGAAAAGGTTTAAGCATACCCTCTTTTGTACCAGTTTCAGAATCTCAGTCAAAAACTATTAAATCTAACGGTTTTGTTTCGAAAAAATAATTTTAAATTTTGAGTTATTTAAATTTTAAAAAGTGGAGGCATGATGGAGGTACAAAAAATGAGGCATTGGAACCCTCCTTAAGTAACATAGCGTGCTATTTTGTTGCCTCGCGCTATATGCAATAGCGGTCCGCTATTGCGTCTATAGCGACAGTAGCGCAACTAGTGCAGCGTTAGCCTATAGCGTAGCGTTTGAGGTCCGAAAACACTATAGCGCGCTATTTAGAACCTTGAGTGGTATATATCATCGAAGAAGAGTTATCTAGGTTTATACTCAGTTCATGATACTGTACGTGTGGAAATTTGAGTCTTGAGTTTTTTTTTTTTTTTTTTGGGAAATAAGAAAATTTTGAAAGATTTCGACAATGATCTGGTAAATGATAAGACAAAAGACTGAAAGTCTGAAACTATGAAAATCAGAAAAAGAAAATCGGTTCATGATTCAACTCAGCGACAACAACACAACATGCATGTCTCGATCTTCTTTCATAAGTAGTCACAGTGGTTCATATTCCTCCCCTTTATTTGTTTCCTCTAGAAAGATATCTTGTTCTCATTTTGACGGAGCGGCCAAGAGCTGCCAAGAGCTAGCCTACTCACTCATCAGAGGCCCATACTCTTCGTTTCTCATTTGGTATAAACTCAGTCCGGTAGTTATTACTGGGAAGTAAAACCCGGACCCGATAGATATATTCTCCCAAGCCACGAGGGGGATTGTCATTAGTGGCCAATATTTGGAAATATTGTCTAAACTACAAATATATGGTTTGAACAATAAGGAGGGATGGTTATTCGTTTTGATAAAAGTATATATCATAATATTAAACTATAGTAAAAACACATGACTATACAATTCACAACTGATTCAAACAGAAGCTCAATATTTTATAGTCCTTAATTAGAAGAGCAACTCTGATCGTAGGCATTGAATTTTATAATTCTGTTTTAAATTTTAATTAGCCTATGTGCTATGTGCCTGGATGGCAGAAAGCGGATCACATGATGTTGATGTATTATAAGAAGGTCAAATGAGTAATCCTTCAATTTTTTGTGCCATGCCTAAATATGGTTTCCACATCAAGTTCCGTACTGGTACAGGGTAACAGGTACAGTATCAATTATGTGCCTGTTCAGCTTACTTGGACTGATACAAATGCCGAACAGTCAAGTTCTTAGCATATAGCTGGTGCCTGATCTGACAGCACTGGGCTGTACCTGGTTTTCTTAATTTATATGGGTTGAAGTGCAAACTTGCCACTGATCATGATCTTACCATAAATTTTAGAAGCATGGGAACATTATAAACTCTGAATTGAGAAATTTTGAGGATTGAGCACAGTTGAAGCATGAAAAATGGTCATTGAGAGACACTGAGGCTTATATAATTCGGTAAACATCCAAACAATAATACTCCTAGCAAACTTTTTGACATTTTAACTTAGAGGGCAGAATACAAATTGCACAAGTACAGAAATAAAACATTTCATTAATTTCCGCTATTTTTCTCTATTAATTTTCTTCAAATTCAATTGCAAAAGGTCAGAAGCATTAAAACCTTACCAAAGCTAATTTTGGGCTTTTTAATCACCCATGTTGTCCAATTTGTTGTACCGGTTCTATCATTCATGTATATAATTTACTTCCAGCCCAATACGACGCATAGACTTCTGGAAATGTTCTCTCGATTTAGACTTTGAACAGAGATTGGAAATTCTGGTGTTGATGGGCTTACAAATGGGTAATTTCATTGCAGCTTCGACACCACTCCAAACTTCCACAACTACTCCCCTCGGTAAACTCGTTTTATTTGTATGTATTACAGGGCCAGTTTTTCAACTTGAGCTATTTGAGAACTTCAATCTGATCATGCATGTGAAGATACGTTTTTTTTTTTTTTTTCAATAACATGTGAACATACGTTGGTAGCTGCTACTGACTTCAAAAAATAAATAAATAAATAAAAGATACTGCATTTGAAGACTGAAGAGAGCGCAAATTATCAATTTGAATTTTATCTGGGGAATCCAATAATTTTTTCCGGTGTTTACGGTCTTCAGGATTAGTTTATTGTTCCTTGATTTTTTGCCTAGATTTTATGTTACTTGTCCTATGACCAATTTTGCAGTAGTTTATGTTACAAGTTGTCCTACGTTACAAGTCAAGGAACTGGCCTATGGTATAGTGGCTAAAGGCAACCCTCTTTGTATGAGAGGTCACAGGTTCGAAATTCGGATTGGCCGGTCTTTTATAGACATTAAAATTTGAGTAGTTTGATTTTCATTTTATTGCAAAAAAAAAAAAATCTACTTATATTTCATAATTAAATTACATAAAATAAATTCATAAATTGTGAGCATCACTGCTTTTTTCTCAAAATTTTTAATTATAGATAAAAAAATGTGATAATTACTTGAAATTTAAAACAACAATACCTAGATTTGTTCAAATTGTTTTCCGAATCCTGAATTTTTGACCTCAACGAATGAATCTCAAATCAATTAGTGGTGAGTTGTGACTAAACCAACATACTACTCTGTTGAAACAAAATCAACATATTTTGCAACCTCAAGAAAAAAGGGAAAAAAATATTTTGCAAGCATGTCTTTAAGCTTAAAGATTATTTTTGTTTTAAATTATTTTTTATTTAAGTATTATTTGATATCCTATCAAGAATTATCAAAATTGTGGTCTTCATGGTTCTTGATGGATAATTAAATAACAATCAAATTTGATTGATTTTGAAACAAAATAAATCTGCAAGTATAATAACATGTTTGTAACATAGTTTCATTTTTATAAAATATTGTCTGAATTTATGTGAAAGTGGTTGTTAAATTGTCAATAAATAGGTATTAGTAATCCTTTCCCAAAGAAAATATCATGCGATTGTATGAGCTGAATTTAAAGCAACCGTCGTTTATGGCATAAAATATCAACTAAATTATATTAGAATGTATTCTTTTGTTCAATCAATATCTGACTAAAAAAGATATATAATACTAAAAATTATATTATGGCATGTAAATGAACGTAAATCATCATAATCTATGTTTCCAATTATAATTGAAGAATTCTATTACGAAATTGAATGGCCTAAACAGTAGGCGATTACTGATACAATTAGAAGAGACATGATAATTTTTTAAATTTAGCAACCAAAATAGCAGAGGAATAATACTCTGAAGACTGAATTTCTGCTAAATATTCAAATGGTGAAATGACAAACGAGTGATTTTGTGAGAACCATTACAAAATGTAATCTCTGTTTTTATACACGAGTCATCTCCTACGGCCTATGCACTTGGATTGATTACTTTGTGCATTCCACACAAAAGTTAGTTTAATCTAATGTTTGCAGAAGACGGTGCTCTTTATCTTATTTTACAATCTCCTAGATAAAAGTTAATTTAATCTCTCTGTTTTTGTGCATGCACGAGTTATCTCCTAGACACAAAATTAGCTTCTCTCTCCCTCTCAATCAGTCTTTTGCTATCTCTGCTTCCTCACACACACTGTTTCTCAGATCTCGTCGCCTTCCTTGCTCACCAGTTAGTTCTTCCTTTACCTTTAATAACTGATCTATTTATTTCTTTTGCTATCTCCAATTTTCAATCTCTCTTTCAACCAGCATTTTACTACTAGAAACTCTAGTGTTTTTTCTGATTGTGTACACTGCATTTCTTGCAAAAAGAAAAAAAAAAAACAAAAAGAAATAAAAAACCTAGAAAAAAAAAAACAAAGAAACAAAGAAACAAAGAAACAAAGAAAAGAGAATATCCAACAAGATGGCTCTATCAACCCTTGCCGAATGGACTGGATCAGCAATTGTCAGCAAGCTAGTTGACACGGCTTATTCGTACTTGGGTGAGCGTATGTTGCTGGCTGACATTGAAGAGGAGCTCACAAGGCTGAAAACCGCTCTTCCCAAGATCATAACTGTCATGAGTGTTGCTGAGGCACTTAAGTTGAAGAACCCAATCCCGGGCCTGAATGAATGGCTCCAGCAATTCAAGCTGGCTTTCCTAGCAGCTGAAGATGTGCTTGACGAACTGGAATACTGGGAGTTCGCGGACAAAGTAAAAAACCAAGCTCAGGTGAGTGAATCTTCCTCTTCAATCCTTGGTTCACTCAAGAGAAAATTCCTTAAATCCAACAATAGTAACGGTACAATAGAGAGGTTGAGAAAAGCTGTGAAAATGCTAGATCTAGCTACAACAGAGGTTGGTAGTTTTTTCCAATTTGCAACTGCTCTGCACAGTCAGGCACAATCATGTCATGAGGCCAGTAATGTTTCTAGTCGAGAAACAACTTCTTTTTTAACTGAAAGCAAAGTGTTTGGCCGCGAGAAGGAGAGGGCCAAGATAATTGAATGGTTAGAGAAACCGACATCTCTTGCTCATATCTCTGCTTTCTGTATTGTTGGGGCTGGTGGATTAGGGAAGACCACCCTTGCGCAACTAATCTATGAGGATATGAACAGAGATAATCATTTTAATAAAGTAATATGGGTGTGTGTTTCAACAAGCTTTACTGTTGAAGACATAACAAGAAAAATCCTTGAGGATCTAGGTACGAAAACCGATGGCAGTGAGTCGTTGAATGGCCTGCAAAAAAGCTTGATGAAAAAAATACATTCAAAGAAAGTTCTTTTCTTCCTAGATGATGTCTGGAATGATAATAGAATGTGTGATTGGGAAAAATTAATTGCCCCTATGAAGTTTGTAACACAAGGCAGTAAAATCTTAGTTACAACTAGAATGAAATCTGTGGCAGAAATGGTTGCCCGTGTGCTAGATGTGAACCAACAATTTATAGACTTTAAAGGCTTAGAAAATCAGGAGTTGTGGTTGTTGTTCAATAAATATGCATTTCAAGGTTATAACCCTAACAATTATAAAGGTTTGCAAACAATCGGAAAAGATATAGTAAGGAAGCTCTGGGGCAGTCCTCTAGCAGCAAAGGTGATTGGGACCTTACTGAACACAAATATGGATTTGAATTACTGGAAAAGGATTTTGAATTGTGATTCTATGCTAAACTTAGAAGATGCCAAGGAGGTGGTAGATGTTTTGAAATTGAGCTACTTCCATTTGCCAACAGATTTACAACAATGCTTTAGATTTTGTAGCATATTTCCTCAGGATCATAAATTTGAGAAAGGTACATTGATCAGATTGTGGATGGCATCTGGATTCCTAGGAAAACAATTTTGTGTAGATGAGAGACCTGAGGATACCGGAGAGAGGTACTTCAATCATCTTTTAATGAAATCATTTTTTGAACCATATCCTTGGGAAGAAAACTCCTATGTTATGCATGATCTGTTGCACGAATTGGCTCAGAATGTTTCTCAAGGGGAATGTTGTAGAGTAGAATCAAATGAAAAGTCACTTACCATTACCATACCTAGTAGTACACAACATGTATCTGTAGATAAATGTAATATTGAAAAGGTTTTCCATCTCAGGAATTTGCGCACCTTAAAAATAACGAAGTCTGCTTCTAGTTGGAGTTACTTTACTTTCCCAATTGATTCACTTAAAGGAACATTACGTGTACTAGATATGGAATTAAACGGTTGTGATGTGCCAAAGGAGATTTGTGGATTAATACACCTTCGCTATCTAACTATTAGCGGAGGATATAAACTTCCTTGCTCACCAATTAATAAGCTTCATCATTTGCAAGCATTAGAGATGGATACAGAACAATACTTTGATGAAACTGATATGACCAACCTTGTCAGCTTACGCCATATGAGGCTTCCTGAGCGGGTGATGCGAAATATTAAGGGTTTAGGCATGTTAACTTCTCTTCAAGAGTTGAAATTTTTTGTTGGGAAGGAGAAGGGTCAACATATAGATGAACTAAAAACACTTAACAATCTCCGAGAACTTTCTATTGCGGAAATTGAGAATATAGGAAATCCTACTGAAGCTAAGAATGCTGAACTATCGAAAAAAGAAAGCCTCATTTCACTTTCCCTATTTTGGACAAAAGGGAGCAATTGCGATAACCGTGAACATATCATAGATAACCTCCAGCCATCTTCAACTCTTAAAAATTTGAAGATTGAGCATTATCAAGGCCGCAGATCTCCCATTTGGATGAATGCTGTGCCTCCTTTAGACCTATCATCATTCAGTATACACGAGTGTCCTTTGTGGGAAGACCTACCTTTGCTTGCACAGATGCCTAATTTGAGGAAACTGTCCCTAAAGCTTATGAGTGAAGTGAAAGAACTTGACTACTTATTTGACAGCACAAGAAATAATTATTCTCCTTTTCCCTCTTTGGAAGTGTTATGCTGTGAGGAAATGCCAAAATGGCAATCGTGGGCAGGATCACTCAGTAATTATGGTTTTCCAAATCTAAGACAACTTCACATTCACAACTGCCCAAACCTGGTGGAATTACCTGCATTACCACTTTCCCTATTCTATTTAACAGTGCAAAATGTGACACTTAATTCCCTTCCAGACATATATGATAGTACTAGCGCTACCACTGCAGCAGTATCATCTCTAAAATCATCACTCAAAATAGTGGTGATATGCAGATGTTCAAACTTAACATCTTTGAATGGATTTCTACAACAAGAGAACCTAGATTTACAAGCTCTTGAGAAATTACATATATCAGACTGTAAGAATTTGGTGCAGCTTCCTACTAGTGCTTTTGGGAAGTTTGAGTCATTAATAGACTTATCTATACTTAACAGCCCAAAACTGCTTGCAGTTGATAACCACCGAAATATCCTTCCTGTGAAGCTCCAAAATCTTTGCTTAGGGAACTGTGGTGAATTTGATGTGCAATTGCTTGAGTCTGCAGCACACCTCAGTACTCTTCATGATCTTACCATAGGAAACAGTTCAAGTATAAGTTGTATTCCTTCCTCAGGAAATGTATTTCCATCTCTTAGAAAGTTGTATATCGAGAAATGCGACAAGCTCATTGAATATTCATGGATGGAATATGCACGGGGTGTTAGCCCAGTAAATAATAAGGCCACCTTAAAGATCGAGGAGCTTGAAATATCTCACCTTTCTCTTCTTTTTATTGAACCACTTAGAAGCCTAACATTTGTTAGCAAATGTCGGGTACAACGTTGCTACGGGATGGAGACATTGCCAGAGCAATGGTTGCTGCAAAACAGCAGTACCCTTGAGATTTTGGATATCTATGATGCAAGATTCCTTCGGGCATTACCTAGTTCAATGGTGAGGCTCACTGTCCTTAAAGAGCTACGCATTTATAAAGCCACTTCCCTGGAAGAAATCCCGGAATTGCCAGCTAGTCTGCGTGAGAAGCACATTAAAGTGAGTGGCCGCTAGCTAGTCTAACATACTCTGTAGAATGTTTTTTATTGTTTGAGGTGTCAATTGGTTGGCTCGATCTCCACCAAGGCACACTTGTAAGCATCACTATAATTTTTTAATCATTGTTTTTGCTTGTGTCATGCTTAATTAATTATTACCATTTTACATATTTTTGTTACTGGCAATTTTACAATTGGATAGGTCCCAATTTGCCTAATTGGTCGATGAATAATTTTTACTGATGGCTCTTGCATAAGCAAACATTGAGACCATGTCAGATGCCACGTGGCAGTCGCATGGGTGTGGATGTGCAGAGTGAAAATGAAGTTACACGTGTTCCACTGATGACTCTAATTTCACTCCATTTTGACCCTCCCTTGTGATATTTTCATGCAGGTATATATCTCTCCTTTCCAATTTACTAGTTAATTTGTCTCTACATTTCTTTTTTAAATTTAATTTCAGAGATACTAACACATTTCAAACTTTTAACTCCGCCTATATCTAAAATAATGATGTAGCCGGTCCCAAGCCCGGACAAAAGGAGGGTTACAAAAAGTTTGAAAATTTGAGGCAGAATATAGTAGTTGTAAAAATGTTGGACCTATGAGTAAAATGTCCAAAATGTAGAGCATAAGGTTTGATTTAAGGGTCCGTTTGGCAAATCAAGGAATATAGTTAGAATAGTGATATTAGATTAGTAAAAGTGGAAGAGTGATTGTTGGAAAAGTAAAAAGAATAGTCATATTTTGAACTATTCGGAAGAGTAAAAATGTTGTTTGGCAAAATGCTAATTGGAATAGCAGATTAGTGAATTGTATAAAATAATTGAGAAAATGAAAAGACCATAATATCCTCCGTATAATTTAGTTATATCACGTTATTTCTAAGGCGTACAGGGATGCAACAAAGTTGAACTTGTAAATTTCGTATCACATTATTTCTTTTCTATTGAACATTATCATGGCATCAGATGCCACAAATAAATATCAATCTGGGGTACACAAATATGTAAGGCAGCATGTGCCCTCCGAATTTAACTTGCAAATTTCCATAAAAA
Organism: Cyperus esculentus; assembly: GCA_030179965.1. Classification (NCBI taxonomy): domain Eukaryota; kingdom Viridiplantae; phylum Streptophyta; class Magnoliopsida; order Poales; family Cyperaceae; genus Cyperus; species Cyperus esculentus. The sequence goes on along the minus strand of JASGLE010000533.1, from coordinate 10,457 downwards.
TATAAATATGAGAAGAACAGTTCATGGGATTAATTAAAATATAACTTGTTATAACTTTTAAACAAATCAAACAATATATATATAGCACTCGACAATAAATTGTCATTTCATTTTAGCATCAGTATAACACGAGCATCCTTCTTAGCAGCATTAAAATCTGTGTTACTGGTGAAGTCCAAGATGACAGAAGGATCGGTGGCCTCAATTTTGTCTGGGCATTACTCAGGGTGACCATGTCCTCAACATAACTTTGAATCATTTAAGAAACTTCACTATTAACCTTCAGAAAATGTTAACTGAGACCAAGTAGAAACTCGCGAGTTGCAGTCAGTTGCTAATGAGGAAACCTCCAAATTAACGGAGATCGAAGGGGGAAAGAAAGGGCGAGTTGCAGTTTTGAGGGGAATTGGTGCTGTTAAGACCGAGAGAGAGACGGAAAGAGAATCAATGAGAGGGGCAAAATGGGACTGACCTCACTATTCTGGCGAACTGGATTTTACTCTTCTCATATTCCATCAGGAGGGTCGAATAGCGGAAGAGGCTATTCGCTTTGCTATTCTGAAGTTCCATTATGCGTTTGGCACCGGACACCAACGTGAATAGCATGCTAATCCACTATTCTAGTGAAAATGGGTGTTGCCAAACAGACCCTAAGAGAGCAGCATTCTGAACTGACTTAAAGTAACTCAATTGCTCAGTTGAACAGCTTGTTTTCATAAGATTAAATGTTCTGGTTTGGCATCTAGCTCCTGTTCCATTTTCTGTTCAGGGGTACATATGGGTGGACCAGCTCGCATTGTTGTGCTCTGATATGCTAATTCTTTACTTTAAATTCTTATTTTGGTGAATGAAGCATCTATTATTTGAAGAATTTTGTTTCAAAACTATATAAATCTTCAGAGATTTCTATAAAACGCATTTGAGGTTCAATTAAAGGGCCTTTTTGTCCTTCTATATATTTCCTATATGTATGTGTATGTTTTAATTTTTTGCATAATATGTCAAAAGGCATAGGATTATTTTGCTAATTAGGCCAATTAATTGAGCATCATAGTGATATTTAAACTAGATTGCCACGATTACTGTGGTTTATCAGTTTTCAGTGTTATCAGTGGTACAAACAGATCTGTTATAGGGGCATTGCAAGTCAATCATTCAATTGCATATCTTTTTAGCAGGAAAGCAAGAAAAATAACAAAAAAGATGTAACAGCATTACCGGCCATTATGAACTGGCAGTATACACTGTTTCCACCAATTTGTTATTCCTGGGGCTGTAGATGTGCTGCACAGGAGCAAGCTTCTTATAGTCCCCAACAGACAGATTACTGGACTCCTGGCTTGTGTTCTGACGGAGAGGGCCCCACTACACAGTGGTTCATATTCCTCCCCTTTATTTGTTTCCTCTAGAAAGATATCTTGTTCTCATTTTGATGGAGCGGCCGGGCGTGATGAGTATAAGCTTATCACACTGTATTTAAGCTGCCAAGAGCTAGCCTACTGATCAGAGGCCCATACTCTTCCTTTCTCGTTTGGTATAAACTCAGTCCAGTACTTAATTATTAGCTAGCCTACACTGTATTGCGTCTATATAACGACAATAGCGCAACTAGCGCAGCGTTGGTCTATAGCGTAGCGTTTGAGGACCCAAAATGCTATAGTGGTGCTATAGCAATGCTATAGCGCGCTATTTAAAACATTAACTTAATTATAAGTGTTAAAAGTAGTTTGAAATTAATAACCTTCGTTAGGTATATGGATAGTGATGCACTAATCTTAATTACTTGAAGACAAGCAAGGATGAGAAGCAGCCGAGCGGGTAGGTTTAAACTTTTCCTAAGATATAATTAACAAATTAGCTAGTGGTAGCTTTCTTTATTTCAAAGAAATATTCGTTGTTAAGATGAGCAACGCTGAGCCCATAAGCCCAACCCAAATTGGTCCAAGCCCATATACAAGAATTATCTAGAATTATGGAGATAATAGATATTTATTAGGAATATTCTAGAGACAAGAAAAATATCTCAAGTCTAGAATATACTTGAGAAATATCTTGAGAAAAATATCTTGTATCTAGAATTATCCACCACCCTCCATAGAACTAGTATAAATAGGGGTGTGGAGTTGGATGAAGCAAGAAACCAAGCAAGAGATAGTAGTGAATTGGAGGTTAGGTTGTAGTAAGAAGCTAGGGGTATATGGAGGTTTAGTATTTAAGTAGTAGTTGTAAGAACATTATGGATATAATAGAAAATATTGTTATAGCTAGTGCCTCCATACTCAACAATCTGGTATCAGAGCCGGAGTTGTCGGAGCTTGTTCAGAGTCGGTGGTAGGGGTCAAGCATAGAGCGGGAATTCTGCCGGTGTTCCGCCAGTCAGTATAGTGGTATCGACAAGTTGTCGAAGGAGCCGCAGCTTGACGACAGTCCGGGACTGCGAAGTGCGGAGGAGGAGAAATCTTCAAGAAGGCTTACTAGACGTCGGCCGTCCTAGTTGAAGCCATGGATTTCTCAGGTACGATTGGTGGAATGAAGAAATTGAATTCTAGTAATTATATATATTGGAAGGCATGCATAGAGTCCTACCTCCAAGGGCAGGACCTATGGGAGGTAGTAGGCGGGTCTGAGACGACCCCGCCGAAAGTTGATACCGTAGAAGAGACGGTATCGGAACAGGTTGCTGACCCCAAAACGAAAAAGAAGAAGGCTTCAGAGAAGCCAGCCGAAACTCTGTCCGTGGAGAAGCAAGCCGAAACTCTGCGGAAATGGCGAATCAAGGCTGGGAAGGCAATGTTTGTACTCAGGACAGCCGTTGAAGACGAGCTACTGGAGTACATCAGAGAAGCGCCCACGCCGAAGGTAGCCTGGGATACCCTAGCAACACTCTTCTCAAAGAAGAACGACGCGCGCCTCCAACTACTTGAGAAGGAGCTCATGACAATCTCACAAGGTAAGATGATGATTAACCATTACTTTACAAAAGTAAAATCTCTTTGTAGTGAGATTGCTCAAATAGACCCTGAAGAAAAGATCAGCGAGCAAAGGATGAGAAGGATTCTCATCAATGGGCTAAGACCCGAGTACAGCGGGTTCATAGCAGCCGTCCAAGGTTGGCCAACGCAGCCAACACTATTGGAGCTGGAGAATATGCTCGCAAACCAGGAGGCTCTAGTGAAGCAAATGGCCGGAGTCTCGTTGAAGCAAGAAGAAGAGGCCTTGTTCAGCAACCGAAAGACGGGTCGACCTGACCGAAAGTCAAGAGGTAGACCCGAAGGAAGGTCTAGCCAGCAACGAAGGCCTAAAGAGAAGACTAATTCTTCAGGGGGAGCTCGAGACTCATCCGATGACAATGAAGACGATGACGATCGATGTTATAATTGTGGCAAAAGAGGGCATTATGCACGAGATTGCTGGCGGAAGAAGAAGAAAGGCCATGGCAATGTGGCGACCTCAAGAAGCCAAGACATTGTCCATGAGAGCAGTGGTTGTGAAGAAGAGTGGGATGCAGAAGTAGCACTCACTGCTGCAATCATGGAAGATGAAGAAAGCCTCGCGGTGACCACAGTGGAGATGGTGCCGGAGGAGGTCCCATATGAAGAAGATTGGGACGCCGGTGGCGACTGTTGGAATACAGTCGGTAGTTGGCATAGAGGTTGCCGACAGTGATGAATCAGAGGAAGAGGAGTTTGACATGGAGTCGTGGCCGATCAAAGATGAAGAAAATGCCATAGAAGATGAAGAAGAGATCGATATCGAGGCTTGGCCCATCAACAATATACGAGACATTGTAGAAGTTGATGAGCTTGAGGAAGAAGACATCGATTCGCGGTCCTTCATCAATGGCATAGATGTCGAGGAGGCCAGTGATCTCGAGGTGGAAGAGATCAATTTCGAGTCATCGTTCTTCATGGAAGACACCGAAGATGTCAAAGAGGTAAGTAAGCTTGACTTTGAGTCATTACCTTTAAAGAACCAATTAAAGAATTACTCGATGAGGAAACCAAAGTCATAAAGGAGGTCGGAATTATGAGTTGCGTCGTGGCGGATGAAGAGAAGCCTCAAGAGAACGACGGGGTGGAAACCATCACTGAGGAAGGTGATGCTGATGAGATGACACATAGGAGTGACGGTGATAGACAGATAATCTTGCGAGGAGATGCAACCCGTCAAGTGATCCGCAGAGGAGTATCCATTCGACGAGAACCAGTGCCAAGGCTGGTAGTGAATCAGAGTTCCGAAGGAAAGAATCGAGAAGTTCAGCTACAAGCAATTGAGCCGTGCCGATCAAGAAGTAAAGAATCAAAAAGTCCGACCGCAAATAAGCATAACGATCCGGATGGACGCGGAGTGCCAAAGATCAGAGCAACACCGAGTCAGCGTTGAGGGGGAGTGTTAAGATGAGCAACGCTGAGCCCATAAGCCCAACCCAAATTGGTCCAAGCCCATATACAAGAATTATCTAGAATTATGGAGATAATAGATATTTATTAGGAATATTCTAGAGACAAGAAAAATATCTCAAGTCTAGAATATACTTGAGAAATATCTTGAGAAAAATATCTTGTATCTAGAATTATCCACCACCCTCCATAGAACTAGTATAAATAGGGGTGTGGAGTTGGATGAAGCAAGAAACCAAGCAAGAGATAGTAGTGAATTGGAGGTTAGGTTGTAGTAAGAAGCTAGGGGTATATGGAGGTTTAGTATTTAAGTAGTAGTTGTAACAATATTTTGAGATATAATAGAAAATATTGTTATAGCTAGTGCCTCCATACTCAACATTCGTGACTCTCTAGGATGCTTCTTGGCAGCCGCTGCCAAGGTTTAAAAAGGAAAAGAGAAAAGAAAGGGACTTTCTATGATGATTCATTGGTTCGTATACTCTATAACTATTGCTCTACAAATCATATTCGTACAAACATTATTTACGTAATTGCAACTCAAACTTAACAGAAACTTTTCTCAAAAATTTTTTATAATTCTTTAATGTAGCAAATTGTTAAATAAAAAATTTTAAATAGAAATTTTCTATGCTAATTATATGAATTGAAAAAAAAAATAAATTATCAAAAATTTATTGTGATGTTTGATTTCAACTTTACCTTCATGTATCAATGTGGAAGTTCATTTGGCTGACATGCATCAGTATTTTTTTCTTGATTAACTTTTTAATGTACGGTGCTTCTAATAAATCACAATTTTTTATTTTACATTAATTGATATACATATAATATACAAGATCACTGTCGCGGTCTCTTTTTTTCCTCAAATAATGAAGTTTTGGCCTTGAAAAAACCGGAAACAAACCGACGGTCTAACCAGTAAATCATTGACCCGGAACTTTACCGGGTCGGCGTCCGGTCCGGTTATGATAACATTGATCTACAAGATCTCTCTTTTTAATCATGGAGTGCTGTATTTCATTCTATTTCTCGGATCTCAAACTCACGCTGAAACCATCTTGTGTCCAGGATATTAATTTCCTTTATGAACCACCCTCCACACACTACTTGTGATATTGTGACAACAATTTGTAAAATTTAATCTCTTTTTACACAAGTTATATATCTTCTGTGCACTTGGAGTGGTTAATCACTTCAGCATGCCACACAAAAGATAATTAAAATAATATTGCAGAAGATATTCATGTGAATGCCCCCAATAATGCAGTAGACTTGGAGGTAGTCAATTATTATTTTGTGTGGTTCACCGTTTTTGCTTATGTAGGAATTCACTTTTCTCTCTTTCAATCATAGTCTTTTGCTATCTCTGTTTCACACACACACACATCCTGTCTTTGGCGATCTTTACTTGTTTCTCATTATATATCTCCTTGTCTTCCTCACTCGAGCTTTGTTTCTGCTAGTTATATCTTCCTTTAGTAGTTGATCTATTTCTTTTGCTATCTCCAACTTTCAATTACTACTTCAACCAGCATTTTCCTACTACAAACTCTAGCATTCATTCAATTCTGTACAATACATTTCTGTAACCCAAAAAAAAAAAAAACAAACAAAAGAAAAAGAAAAAGAAAAAACTCCGACAAGATGGCTCTATCAACCCTTGCTGAATGGACTGGATCCGCAATCATTAACAACCTGGTCGACACAGCTTATTCGTACTTGGGTCAGCGTATGCTGCCAGAAAACATCGAAGATCAGCTAAACAGGCTGACGATCGCTCTTCCCAAGATCACAACAGTCATGAGTGTTGCTGAGGCACTGAAATTCAAGAGCCCGGGCATGAATGCATGGCTCCAGCAGTTCAAGCTGGCTTTCTTGGCAGCTGAAGATGTGCTTGACGAACTGGAATACTGGGAGTTGGCTGACAAAGTGAAAAACCAAGCTCAGGTGAGTGAATCTTCCTCTTCAATCCTTGGCTCTCTCAAGAGAAAATTCCCTAGTTCTAACATTAGTAACGATACGCTGGGGAGGTTGAGAAAGGCTGTGCAAATGTTAGATATGGCTTCAACAGAGGTTGGCAGTTTTTTCCAATTTGCAACTGCTATGCACGGTCATGGTCATGCACAACCACATTATGAGACCAGTGACATTTCTAGTCGAGAAACAACTTCCTTTTTAACCGAAAGCAAAGTCTTTGGCCGTGAAAATGAGAAGGCCAAGATAATTGAATGGTTAAAGAAACCAACATCTCATGCTCTTATCTCTGCTTTCTGTATTGTTGGGCCGGGTGGATTAGGGAAAACCACACTTGCACAATTAATTTATGAAGAGATGTACAGAGGAAACTATTTTGATAAAATAATCTGGGTTTATGTTTCAACAAGCTTCAGAGTTGAAGAAATAACAAGAAAAATTTCCCAAGAATTAGAGGTTAACACAAATGCCAGTCAGTCATTGAATGACCTTCAACACAAGATAAAAGAAAAAGTTCTTTCAAAAAAAATTCTTTTCATTCTTGATGATGTTTGGAATGATGATAAAATGTGGGAATGGGAGAAATTAATTGCCCCTCTTAAATTTGTACAAGAAGGAAGCAAAATTTTACTCACCACTCGAATGAAATCAGTCTCAGACATGCTTGCTCATGTGCTAAACATAGACAATACATGTCTACATTTAAGAGGCTTGGAAAAGCCAGAGTTGTTATTGTTGTTCAATAAATATGCATTTCATGGTTGTAATCCTGACAGTCATATTGATTTGCAAAACATTGGAAATGATATAGTACAAAAGCTGAAAGGTAGTCCGCTAGCAGCTAAAGTGATTGGGAGCTTGTTGAATTTAAACATGGATTTCCATTATTGGAAACGAATTTTATTTTGCAATTCCCTAATCAACTTAGAGCAAGCAAAAAATGTGGCGGATGTGTTAGCACTGAGCTACTACCATCTATCAGCAGACTTGCAAGAATGCTTTAGATTTTGTAGCATATTTCCTCGTGGTTGTAAATTTGATAAAAATATATTGATCAAAATGTGGATGGCTTCTGGATTCATAAGAAAACAATTATGTGGAGAAGCAAGGCCAGAGGATGTTGGAGAAGAGTACTTCAATCACCTGTTAAGGAAATCGTTTTTTGAACCCCATTCTCAGAGAACGAATTTCTATATTATGCATGACTTAATGCATGATCTGGCCGAAAATGTATCTAATGGAGAATGTTGTCGAGTAGACCCATTTGAGAAATCAGTTGAAATACCTAACACTGCACAACACGTGTCTGTACATGAACTTGAAGTTGAAAGAGTTTTTCATCTTAGGAATTTACGCACCTTGCTAATAACTACTTGGGGGCGGGACAATTTGTTATCTACTACTAACAATTTTGTTATGGCAAAAGGTGCACTCAAGGAAACTTTACGTGTATTGGATATACATGTAGACTCTACTAGTGATGGTGAGCTGCCGGAGGAGATTGGTGGTTTGATACACCTTCGCTATCTAACTATCAGCGAGAAATATTCTAAATGTTGTGTGTGTCCTAGCTCAATTTATAGACTTCATCATTTACAAGTATTTGAGTGGTACGGAAAGTTTTTTGAAACAATTGGAATGACCAATCTTGTCAGTTTGCGTTACTTGAACCTTCCTAATGAGATGATGCAAAATATTAAGGGACTACACAAGCTAACTTCTCTTCAAGAACTGACTTTCATTGTTAGGCAGGAGAGAGGTCATCATATAGATGAATTAAAGACGCTCAACAATCTACGAAAACTTTCTATCGAGAAAATTGGGAATGTAGGAGATCCTATTGAAGCTAAAAATGCCCAACTATCAGAAAAGACAAATCTTGTTGCTCTTACCCTAGATTGGTCTGAAGGAAGAAATCCTAATAACCCTGAGGATATCATTGATAACCTCCAGCCATATCGAGGTCTCACGAAATTGACAATCGAGTATTACAAAGGCTGCACATCTCCCATTTGGATGAGGAATTTTCCTCTAGACCTATCATCACTCATATTAAGGAATTGTCCCTTATGGAAAGATCTATTACTTGGACAAATGCCCTATCTGAGGGAACTCACTCTACACCGAATGGATGAAGTGAAGAAAATGTAATACTCATGTGAAAGCACAAACAATTCATCTTTGGAACAGTTACACTGTATGGATATACCAATTGCAAGATTGCAATCATGGGCAGGACCACAGAACAGTTATGGTTTTCCAAATTTAAAAGAACTTACTATTATGAACTGTCTAAAACTAGCGGAATTGCCTGCAATGCCTCCATCCTTAGTCAAATTTGTTTTGTGTTTTGTGGGATTAAATTCTCTTCCTAATATTTACAATACTTCTAGCATTTCTACACCAGAACCATCATCTCTAAGATCATCACTCAGAGTTGTGGTGATACTCGGTTGCCCGAACTTAAAATTATTGAACGGATTCCTGCAACAAGAAAACCTAGATTTACATGTTCTTGAGGAACTAACAATAGAACATTGTGAGAATTTAGTGGAGCTGCCAAATTTTGCATTTGGGAAATTTGAGTCACTAAAACACTTGCGTGTATATAGAAATCCAAAACTGATAGCAACCGATAACCAGAGAATTCTCCTTCCTATGAATCTCCAAACTCTCCGTTCTGGAAACTGTGGTGATTTTGATGTGCAATTGCTCATGTCAGCATCATACCTCACCACTCTTCATGATCTTTATATTGAGAACAGTACGAGTATCAGTTGCATTCCTGCCTTAGAAAATGCATTCACATGTCTCAGAAAACTGCATATTCAGGGATGTCGTAAGCTCGTTGAATATTCATCTACTCAACATGCAGGAGATGTCAGCCCAGGAAACAACATGGCCTCTTTAAAGATCAATGAGCTTAACATTCCTCACATATCTCTTCTTTTTGTTGAACCATTTAGAAGTCTTAGATTTGTTAGCACGTGTGAAATAAAGGATTGCTATGGCATGGACACATTGCCGGAGCAATGGTTGCTGCAAAACAGCAGTACCCTTAAGCGTTTGGTTATATGGAATGCAAGCTCCCTGCGGTCATTACCCGGTACAATGGTGAGGCTCACTGCCCTTAAAGGTCTATACCTTTATAATGCTACTTTGCTGGAAGAAATACCAGAGTTGCCTTCTACTCTGCTTTCTAAGCATGTTACAGGTGCTCGTGGCCGCCAACTGGTCTGATATACTACTCATGATATTTACGTTTACTTCCAATCATCGCGGTTGAAAACTTTTTAATTGGTTGAGCTCTCAATTGATCGACACGATTTCCACCCACCTAGTAAGCATCTTATTATAATTTTCAGCACTGTTTTCCTTGTGTTGTGCTTCATTAATATTATTGCCAATTTACTTTTATTTTTCCAAAGTGCCCGTAGGCTATATAGTATTGCCAATTGGTTATTAATGGCTATTACAATTGGTTTAGTCCCAATTGAAACCTTTGGACATTCAATATTATGGATGATTCCTGCATACACAAGCATTGAGTCCATGTAAGGTGCTATATGGTTGATGCATAGCTGTGGATGTTCAGAGTAGAGAATGAGTTACAATCAACCATCTTGAGATTAATGTGCATGGCTGTGCTTTGATTTCACTCTATATAGTTTGACCCTCGTTAGCAACAGCTAGTTTTTTTCCCCTGGTTTTGTGCTTTATATTTTTCAAAATTATGTATTTTATGAGTGCCTCTTGCAATTGGTTAACATTTGAAACTGTTGTCTTTATTGTGAATATTTACTTGAGGCTTTTGGATACACAAACACGCAGCCCCCACCGACTAATGTCACCTGGCTGTTGCATGGGATGTGGAAGTTTGGAGGTGCAAACTTAACCACAATGGCCACACAGCAAAACAACTAAAACAAACCATGTACGAGCTACAAATAGCTGCCTGAAGGTATATATATATGTCTCCTATAAAATTTATTAGGTTTTCTGTATAATTTTTTTAAAAAATTATTTCAGAGATACTAACACATTTTAAACTTTTAACTCCGCCTATATCTAAATGATGTA
>JASGLE010000532.1:0-29024 GCA_030179965.1 Cyperus esculentus | reverse complement strand
TCCTTGATCCTCAAGCAAATCTTCTTTTTTTATGATCGACTCTATCTCTATGATCCCGTATTGAATAATTCCTGAATTGACTCTTCTGTATCGTGTATCATCAAAAAAAGCAAGAATACTATTATTTTGAAGGAAAATACCGTTTATAGGTATTTCCATCGAAATCGCAAAAGAAGATATTAGTTCTTTTTCTTGTTCTTTATCATATTTTAATGGGATAATAAATCGATTTCTTCGCTTTTTCGCCAAGAAATAAGAATTCTCTTGCAAAATAGAAGGATATATGAAATTCGAAAAATTTTTCGATATGATTTGATCAGTCCGTGAATGTTCAAGAATTTCCCCTTTATTAGAAGTATCCAACAATTTATATCTTAATTGATTATTAGTTTTTGAGAGGTCAGAAATATATCTTTCTTCAATAGAAAAAGAATCAACATTCATTTGATCTTGATCCTTGTGGACCGAAAAAGACACTCTATCGGATCTCCAAGGACTTCCTGCTAATACCCATAAATGGCTTGTTTTTGGTAATAGATGCACATTACTATATGTATCTTTATATGTATCTTTAGGTTTATGGTAGACATCAGTACTCCAGTGCAGTTCTCCTCCTGATTCCGCAAAAATATGTTTTTGTACTGTCTCTCTCAAAGGAAAAGTAGACATTCCAGTGCGAATCTCAGCAATAACTTGTTCTGATTCTACATATTGATCATTTTGAACTAAAATCAAACTTTTCGAAGGGATACTCATATTATGTATAATATCTCGACTTTCTATAGTTACATAAAAGTCTGTAGAACACAGAAAGGCAGGATGCCCATGACGGGTACGTGTAGGATGAAGCAAATCCTCGTTGAATTTTATTTTTCCCTGAAAAGGAGTTCGTACATATTGGGCAGTACCACCTGTGAATACTCCACCAGTATGAAAAGTTCTTAATGTGAGCTGAATTCCAGGTTCCCCAATCGATTGACCCGCAATAATACCTACAGCTTCTCCTAAATCAACCAAATCACCATGAGTGGGACTCCGACCATAACATAATTGACAGATCCAAGATGTACTTCTGCAAGTGAAAGGACTTCTAATATATATTGATTGTGTTTGAAAGGTTATAAATCGATTGACCAGTCCAATCCCAATATCTTGATTTCGAGTAGCAATGCATCGTAGACCAATATAGATATCATCTGCTAATACACGACCGATTAGTGTTTGGACCAAAAAGGTTTCTGTCATCCCATTTTGAGGACTGACGGAAATACCTTGAATAGTACCACAGTCTCTTTTACGTACAATAATGTGTTGAACTACTTCAACAAGTCTACGAGTAAGATATCCAGCATCTGCTGTTCGTATAGCAGTATCTACAACTCCTTTGCGAGCTCCATAACAAGAAATTATATATTCGGTCAAAGAGAGTCCCTCGTGTAAATTGCTTTGAATGGGCAAATCAATCATTTGTCCTTGAGGATCTGACATTAATCCTCTCATACCCACTAATTGGTGTATCTGAGATGCATTTCCCCTAGCTCCCGAAAAAGACATTAAATAAACTGGATTAGAAGGATCAGTCATCCGAAAGTTTGGATTCATTTCTTGTCTCAAATATTCACTTGTAGCATACCATATTTCAATAGATTGACGTAATTTTTCTACTGCGTGTACATTTCCAAAATAATGGTGTTTCTCCAAAATAGAATTCTGTTGTTCAGCATCTTGAACTAACCAAGGTTTCGATGATATTGTTAAAAGATCATCAATTCCTAATGAGATAGATGTAGTAGTGGCTTGATGGAAACCTAAAGTCTTTAGTTGATCTAGGATATGCGATGTATATGCCATTCCAAAATGAACTATTAATCTGCTAATAAGTCGTTTCATAGCAGTTCCATTTAAGACTCTATTGTAAAAGGCTTGTTCTTTCATAAAAACCTCTTCTATATTCTGCTGAGTAGGATTCGACAATAAACATGAGTGAGTGGTTCGAAGATAGAATTTCTTTTATTTTAGTCTTGATTTCTATTTATGCAGAAATTCAGAAAAAATGATATTAATGAAATTGGAAAAACCCGAATTTCGCTGCCCGGGGCATCACCTAATCTAATTTTTGAGTTTAGATAGTGTATGAATATACCGGATTCGACTAAACCCGGATTTCACTAAACCCTTGTATGGCTTCTTCTATTTCTCGATAAAAAGAAATATGACCAATAGTGGTTCGAATATATATACAACGGATTTCATCTTTTGTACTTCTTATTATTAGATAATGCTCATAAATCTCATGAGAAGTACTCAAAGATTCATATTGAACTTCAATAGGAACTTCGCTTGACCCAACAACACCTTTGTCTAAATTCCATCGGAGCCACAAAGGGCTGTCTAAACTGATTCTTTTTTGCCGATAAGCTCCAAGTGCTTCATATGAGCTAGAAAAATAAGGTTCTTTTTTTTTTTTATACTTAAAGTTTTTATTGTCAATTGGTTCATTTTGATAGTTTCTCCAATTAAGTAAATTATACCTATTTGCACAAATTCCTTCACGAATTCCCATGGTTAATACATAGAGTCCGATAAGCATATCTTGAGTTGGTACACAAATAGGATCTCCAATAGCTGGAGATAAAAGATTTATATGAGAAAACATAAGTAAACGAGCTTCTGCTTGAGCCTCCAAAGATAAAGGTAAATGAACAGCCATTTGATCTCCATCAAAGTCTGCATTAAAACCCTTACAAACTAATGGGTGTAAATAAATAGCACGATCCTCTACTAAAATGGGTTGGAAAGCCAATATGCCTAATCTATGCAGAGTGGGTGCTCTATTCAATAATATAGGATGCCCCTCCATAACTTCTTTAAGTGTTTCCCATACAATAGGTTCTTTTTCCCGCTCCTGAATCAGCCTTTTAGCAGTCGCTATGTTAGTAGCGAAATGTTTCCTAATTAGATGGCGGATTAGAAATGCTTGGAAAAGCTCTATTGCCATTTCTCGAGGTAATCCACATTGATATAATGAAAGAGAAGGACCCACAACAATGACAGAACGCCCTGAATAATCAACCCGTCGACCAAGTAAAGTCTCACGAAATCTTCCTTCTTTCCCTCCAAGTATATCTGAAAAAGATTTGTAATCTTTATCTTTAGTAAAACCATCTGACCTCAGTTGTCCGCGGACCCCAATATGAAGAAGTATATCCACAGCTTCTTGTAATAATTTTGCCTGAGAATTTATAACAACAACATCTCTGTCCGAAGATATAAATGAAGATATACTTAATAAATTGCTAAGAAGAATATTCTTCTCAATAACTCTTTTATAGAGCTCATTAATATCCGAACTTATTAGCTTACCCCCTTCTATCTGAATAATGGGTCTCAATTCGGGAGGAAGAACTGGTAATAAGTACAAAACCATCCATTCAGGTTCTATATTTGTTTGAAGAAAACGTTTAGCTAATTCCATACGTCTAACCAAAAAATTCTTTCTTATTTGAATTTTTCTATCTTCCCATTTATCTCCAGTAGGTTTCAGGACTGCTAATCCTTTCCATTCTACTAATGAATTCTCGATAAGAATTCGCAAATCTAAATCAGCTAATTGCTCTCTAATAGCATCAGCTCCTGTCACAATTTCTCGATTTCGAAATTTCTCGAAGCCTCGGGTATTAAAAAAAAGCGGAATGCTGTATTTCCAGGATTGGATTTCATCTTCGAATGAACCTCGTAATCGTAAGAAAGTTGGTTTTTTAGCTGTGGGCCTAGCAAAAGAACAATCGAGATAGGTTCCTAAAGGATTCCCCCCTTTCAAATCGGACGTGAAGGTTTCCTCTCATCCGGCTCAAGTAGTTAAAAAAAAGAAAAAAAAGTTCTTTCTTTTTTTAGATAAAAAATGAAAAAGAACTACTCTTTACTCAAGTTCCCAATTAAAACTAATTTCTCATTGATTCATTCTTATTTTACTTGAATTTGATAAATGAATTGCTTAAAATGAGAATGTCAAATTATTGAGTAGTCTATTTCCCTAATGAATTCTCTTAAAGATTTCTGATTTTTGAATTCATACGGGATTTATTTGTCTATATCTCATTCCATTTAATCTTTTAGGTCCCTAGTCACCTCGATGGTTATGCCTTACTTGAAGCATATATGCGATGGATAAACTTCTGTAACCATACTATATTTGATTGCTTAAGCAAAATCTTTTTCTAAATGGAATGATAAATCTCATGAAAAAAGATTTTCACAAGGTATAACTAGGTTTATCTATTATAGAATCGACCATGGATTAATTCCCCTTTAATTTAGAAGTATAGAATATACCAAAAATTCTAAGTTTCATGTTATTTCTTCCAAAACACATGTCAGAGCTAGGGCATCCCAATAGGATCGAATGGGATGACAGTTTCTCAATTCGAACCTGTCAAATGAGAATTTTGATCAAATCACACACCGCAATATACTAGACTTTTTAATTCCTTAAGGGATTTATCTAAAAGATTTGCGATATAACTAGGACGACCTTTTAAATACCACACATGAGTCACTGCACATGCGAGTTTAATGTACCCCATTTGATATCTTCGTATCCGAGAATTACCAAATTCTACTCCGCATTGTTGACAAAATTTTGGGTTTTCTTTTTCAGCCCCAATCTCTCGATACTTTCCACACCCACAAAATCCACTTTTTATGGGTCCAAAGATTCGTTCGCAAAACAATCCATTTTTTTCTGGTTTATTGCTTTTATAATGAAAAGTCTCATTTTTTGTTACCTCTCCAACTATTTTTTCCCCATTAGGTAGAATTTTGGTCGCCCAAGCCTTTATTTGTTGAGGGGAAACTGGTCCAATTTGAAGTTTTTGATGTTTATACTGGTCAATCATAAAAATTGAAATAATTATTAATTCAGATCACACTTCCTTCCTATGAATCTGGAAGTTCTTTTCAGATACAAGGAAATAATTCAGTTCTAGAGCCAAAGATCGTAGTTCTCGAACGAGTACTCGAAAAGTTTCTGGAAAATCATCCTCAGGGTTAGGTGCTCTTCCTCCAATAAGCATAGTATTTAATATTTCTTTACGAGCTCTAATATGATCAGATTTATAAGTAAGGATTTCTTGTAAAATATGAGCAACACCAAATCCTTCGAGAGCCCAAACTTCCATTTCTCCTACCCGTTGTCCCCCTTGGTTGGCCCTTCCTCTAAGAGGTTGTTGTGTAACAAGTGTGTAAGGCCCAGTAGAACGTCCATGGATTTTATCATCTACTTGATGAATTAATTTTAGGATATAGGACTTTCCTACTAGAATAGGTTGTTCAAAAGGATTTCCTGTTCTTCCATCAAATATTCTGCTTTTTCCAGGGTATTCAGGCTCAAATACCCATGGATTTTTTGTTTGTTTACTAGCTTCATATAATTCAGAAAACACTAGTTTTCTCGAAGCCTCTTGCTCATATCTTTCATCAAAGGGTGTTATTCGATAATGTCTCTTTAGCAAATCCCCTGCTAATCCAAGTGAGCATTCAAATATCTGTCCCACATTCATTCGTGAAGGTACTCCCAAGGGATTGAAGACCATATCAACAGGTGTTCCATTTTGCAAATAGGGCATATCTTGTCTAGACAAAATCTTGGAAATAATACCTTTATTTCCATGTCTTCCAGCTACTTTATCACCTACTTTGATTTGACGTTTCTGTAAAATATATACAGAAACCATCTCTAAAAAATCACTGGAATCGTTCATCTCAATCCATTTCACATCAATAACTAGACCTTTTCCACCTATAGGTAGTCTTAGAGAAGTTTCTTTTGTACTGGATAAATCTATGCCAAGCACAGCCTCTAATAATCTGTCCTCTGGAAACGGTTCATCCTCTCTTGGCGTTAATTTACCTACAAGAATATCACCTGTTTCTACCCAAGATCCCAACATCACAATCCCATTCCTATCCAAATTGCGGAGAAAATGAGTCTCGAGATGGGGTATTCCCTTAGTGATTCTTTCAGGGCCTTGATTTGTCATATAAGTCTTAATTTCATATCTCCGAATAGAAAAAGAAGTAAAAATATCTTCATATATCAGACGTTCACTAATTAGTACTGCATCTTCAGAATTATAACCCTCCCATGGCATATAAGCTACTAATATGTTTTTTCCTAAAGCGAGTTCCCCATCAACTGTAGCGGCACCGTCCGCCAAAATTTGACCTTTTTTAACGCATTTACCTCCCTGAACCCGGGGTTTTTGATGGATCAAAGTTTTTTTGTTGGAACCTTGATACTTAACTAAAGGAATACTTTCAGTATTCCCATTCCTTGAAAAAAGGATCTTTTGACTATCAGTATAAAGGACCTTTCCCTGATGCTCAGCTATAAGTGAAAACCCCGAATCTACAACCGTTTGGCCTTCTAGGCCAGTTCCAACAATACACTTCTCCGACTGAGAAAGCGGAACTGCTTGGCGTTGCATATTAGAACTCATTAAAGCTCGATTGGCGTCATTATGCTCGATAAAAGGAATAAGAGAAGCTCCAATAGAAAAATAGTGGAAGGGAGAAATACTTCTAAGATGAATCTGTTCCCACGCAATAGTTAGGAATTCTTGACGGTATCGAGCAGGAACAACCTCTTCTTCTTGAATACCCTGGTTCAAAGCCAAAGAATTTCCTGCTGCTATCATATAATATTCATCTTTTGTTGGTGATAAATAAACCATCTGTCCTTTTTTTTTTCTTGATTTCTCAGATATTTTATAAAACGGACTTTCTATAGATTCCCAATGACCAATCCGTGCATAAATAGCTAAGGATCCAATAAGTCCAACATTAGTACCTTCAGATGTATCAATTGGACAAATACGTCCATAGTAGCTAGGATGGATATCTCGTATCTGAATACTAGCAGTCCGACTTGTCAGTCCTCTAGGACCCAAAAAACTCCATTTTCGACCATGAGCTACTTGTGCTAATGGATTAGTTTGATCTGAAAGTTGCGATAAGGGGTGAAGACCAAAAAACGATTCATAAGTAGTTTTGAATGAAGTTGAAGTTACCAAAATTTGAGGACTTCGTATCCATTTATTACGAGAAATTGCTACAGATATAGTATTCCGAACTGCCTTTTCTAAAAGAGAGAGAGCCAATCTAAATTGATCCTGTAAAAGATCTCCTACAGAACGAATACGTTTATTCTTCAAGTGATTCATATCATCAAGTGTACCCATTTCCCATTTCATTTCAATCAAATGATCGGCAGCAGCCAATATATCTTTTGGTAACAAAAATATATTGTCCTGAGATATATCGAGATTAAGTCTCCGATTCATATTTCGTCGACCAATCTTTCCTAGTTCGCATTTTTTTTTATAAAATTTTTCTAAAAAGTCCTTTTGTAAGTACTCACATAAGGACTCTGAAGATACAATATCTTTCTGTTCCTTCTCTTCTTTAGAAAAAAACTTTTTGTGAAACTCCAAAAGAGCATTTTCTTTTGAACTAATCTTTTTTAGTTCCTTCTTATCATTTGCGAAAGACAATAAAATCTCAGGGTAACGAACATTATCTAGAATTTCTTTCAGATTCGAACCCATAGCTAATAATAGAACTAGAATCGATATCTTTTGTTTCCTACTCACACGCACCCATATCCTTGCTTTTGTATCCATTTCTAACTTTATCCTTCCTCCGCAATCTGATATTATAGTGGCCGTATAGACAGAAATTCCTTCGCGGTCCAATCTTGAACGATAATAAATACCAGGGTTTTGCAATATTTGATTAATTACAGTTCTATATATTCCATTTATTATAAAAGTTCCTTGGGAAGTCATTAAAGGAATGTTTCCTATAAAAACGGTTTGTTTTTGCATTTTTATACTGGTTTTTCGAATTAATCCCGCGGGTACATATAATCTTGCAGAATATGTAAGTGATTCATAAAAAGCATCTCTTTCTTTTATCAAGGGTTCTACCAATTGATATTTTTCCACAAAAAATAGAAATTCCATATTTTGATCTATATCTTTCATTTTTTTTTCTGGAAACTTATCAAATTCTTCCTTCAAGCCTTTAGTAATAAATCTGCAAAAGCCCTCAAATTGTATCTGATTAAACCCAGGTATTGTTGACATTCCCCTATTTTCATTCCAAATCATCTTAATCTGAAGCTTATTTATTATCGAAAAAAATCCCTTTAGTTGATCATTATTTCTTGACGATCCCTATCTATAGATCAATCTAGTAATGATGGAATTTCTATTCTGTTTGATAAATCACATGAAATTTTAGTGAACTCCATATATGTCCATTACTACTTTTTTATTCTATCCAAATAAAATGAAGGATTTGATTTGGATAAAAATTGATTCATATAGTACGCAATACCTCCGAAATTTTTCGGAGAAATTTTATCACCTTTGGTCCCGAAATTTGGATTTCTCGATATTTTATTTTAGTCGAGAAAATAGAACCCCGGACCCAGTAAGAAATCAATTCGCAACGATATCTCGGAGGGAGCTCATTAATTTGCGAATCCCTCTCTTCCCACTCGGATTCCGACAAAGGGAGTGAATACGATGGGGCCAACTCCTCTGATTGAGTTAGATCCCACTTGAAGTACTGCATCTCAAACCACTTATAATGGCAAGAGTACAATGGGTCCAACTCCTCTGATGGATAAGGATCATCGATTGACGATTTGAAATAGGTAACTATTTTCTTTATTTCTTCTAGTAAATTGAGAACACTTGTTGCAAAAAGAGTTTCTTTTTGCTTATGGTATTCTATGAACCGATCAATCTGGTAAATAAACGGAATAATATGATTTCTTAAAGACCAATTGGAATAATGTTCTAACTCTCGATAAAAGAAAAAGTCCTTATATATAATAGGACTCAACATCTGATTCCTCCTCAGATGATCCTTCATTTGACTCTGACAAAGAGTCCTCATCTGACTTGGAATCAAAGTCTTCTGATGATAAAGAGTCCTCCTCATCTAATTCATCATCATCAGATGATGCTTCATTCCAAGAATTTCTATCTTGATTGGAATTAATTCTTTTTTTTGTAGGAAAAATAAATGTTGATAACGGCTCAACAATATGGTGAATGACGAATTTTTTCAAAAGTTTTTCAATCTTTTCTAAACTCTTGTGGACGAATGACCAGTGGGCCATAATTTGACAAAAAATGTACCATATATTTTATGCCTCCCATAGGATTATGAAATTTTATTTTTTTTGTAAAGAGGTGGAATAGAAATAGAATGATTTTATTTTTAAAAAGGTGGAATAGAATAATGAAGAAAAGAGGTGGAATAGAATAATGAAGAAAAACCGCTTTCATTCCAAAAAAAAAACGTGAGGATTTGCAAGAAGTATAAATTAATGGAATGGAAATGTATTGATAAAATATTCCTGAAACATGATTCTGCTACTTTCTTCCAATTATGGAATCTTTTCTATATAAAATAGAAAAAAATGATAATAATTAAATTTAAAAATGATAATAATTAAATTTAAAGTTCTACATTTCATATTATTCAGAAGAATTTCATACTAGGAACGGAAAAACCGAATCTTTTTGAAATATGAAATAGAAAAAGTGTACATGAAAAAGTGTACATGTAGTAATAGACATATTTGATCTGAACATCAAATGAAGCAACGAGCTCCGATTTACTTTAAATTAAAATAATTATGAAGTAAAAAGAAATTGTACTCTTCTCGTAGACCGATTACATTACATAACTACCTGAATTGAAGGAATTCTTCAACTAAGCTCTTTTCGTTAAATTCTTATCATTATAATTTAGGATAGAATAGTTCATAAATGAATTATCAAATCAAAAAATTATACGCAATCTTAACATAAGAATAGGGAATACTTTTTGGATCAAGTCATAAAAAAATAAAAAATGTGATCAAAAACATGATAAAAATATGATGACAAAAATGATCAAAAAAGAAAGAATAAAGTAAAGTAATATAAAAGTCTATTGACAGTAAAAAAATACATATTATAATTTGAATACTGACTGATGACGAGGTGTGGGCAGATTTGCCCCCATCGTCTAGTGGTTAGGACATCTCTCTTTCAAGGAGGTAGCGGGGATTCGATCTCCCCTGGGGGTAAGATAAAAAGTTGGTAAGGTGATAATTAATCAATAAACCTAAGATTAATTTAATTCTCCCGGGTTTATTAAGAAACATAGGATTAATTCTTCGTTAAACCTAGAATTAATCCTTCCACCCAGGGTCGATGCCCGAGCGGTTAATGGGGACGGACTGTAAATTCGTTGGCGATATGTCTACGCTGGTTCAAATCCAGCTCGGCCCAAAAATGCTACTCTATGAATATATATGTTATATATGATTTAGTAATATATATTTGATATTTGAGATTTCCTTTTAATTAATATTTAATTAAGGACTTTAAATAAAAGGAAATGTCAAACCATCCATTAAATTAATGAAAAGAGTTCGTGTATTTATATGCATATCGTGTATTTATATGATATGCATATTCTATATGCATTCTTATCAATTTTTCTTTCTAAGAATTGAGATTCATGAAAGTTTTTGAAGTTTCAATCAGTAAATTATTACTGAAATTTCATTTAATAAAGTCTCATTAAAAAAAAAAAAGAGTTTATTGCTCTTAAAGAGCAGATAAATTATCTGTTTTTTTGAATAAAACAATTTGAATAAAACAATAAAAGATTACTAGTAATCTGTCTCACTCTGACTAGAGTCTATATAATATTAATATGTGAATATATTAATATTGTAAAAATATTATTTTTAACTTTCGTATAGCATATAGCTGAATGGGATGATATTCATATTACCTTTATGAATATTTATACCATAGACCTTGCTTTGCTGGGATTGTAGTTCAATTGGTTAGAGCACCGCCCTGTCAAGGCGGAAGCTGCGGGTTCGAGTCCCGTCAGTCCCGAACTAGAATCCGAAATATTCATCCATTTTTCTTTTCTTTTTCGTGTAAAAAGGGAGGCAGAAAACAAAATCTCAATTTTAATAATCATTGAAATGATATTTTATTGGAATGAATATCTCTTTTGTTTTCGTTTTGCATTTATTACCCAGATAAATATGGATGCAGAAATCTCATTTTTTTTTGACTACTATCTATTGATTGATAAGATATATATTTCTAATATCCTGATTCTACGAATCAAAAGTTTTACTATATTCATTCAGTCTTTTATTTATACCATCGACCCTCGTCATACTTTTTTTTTTACTGTTCTTGATCAATAAAATGATGCTATTTTACAAGTTTTTATTTTTTTTATAAATAAAAATAAAAAGTTTTATTTTTTTCTTTATTAATAAAGAATAAACTTTGTATAATTACCTTAACAAACAAAGTACTCTTCATATTAAATAAAGTACACCTCTTTTAGTTCCGATTTTTTTTTATACTTAATATTTTCATTCAAGTAGCAGACTTAATTTGGAATATATGCATTCCATTCCAAATCCGAAAAAGGAGAGACTTACTAAAAAAAAGAGAAAATGAAGAAATGAACCTTTTCAGTTAATTTCTTAGAATATTCGATTTTATTATCTTCTCTTTTTACCATCATACTTCTAGTCTTAGTTTGGATATGTGTGTGACTGACCTATAGAATTTCAGTCATTTAAATAAAAATCCTTAATTGCATTAAATTTCAAAATATAAGAAAAATTAAGGATATTAAGATAAGGAAGACAGACAATAGGCAGACAATAAGCTATAAGACACAAAAAGTGGAAAAGGACTAATCCAATCCATTACCAAACTAGTATGGGTAAAAGATCTTCCTATGTTATACTATTTAATTCTCAACAATAAATCGATTTGATAGATCAGATATCCTTTACTCAAAAAAAGGATCCGATTCAATATTATCAGGATGCAAACCATCCTATTGAATTTCATTTATTTAAAGGAGTTCAATATCTCCTTTCTATGGGATTATATCCCGAGTTATTGCGAAAAAAAAAAAAAAAGAAAAATGAGATTATGGAAGTCAATATTCTCGCATTTATTGCTACTGCACTGTTCATTCTAGTTCCTACTGCTTTTTTACTTATTATCTACGTAAAAACAGTCAGCCAAAAGGATTAATTTGACTTAAACTTGAATTAGAAATTCTTATCAATAATTAAAGAAATAAAGAAATAAAAGAAAGTGATTAAAAAAAAGAGAATCCCAAGTGTTAACTAAAACAAACGATCTACTGCGGTAGAATATACTTATTTCTATCGCAGTAGAGAGTTTTTTATAGATTATCTTGTAAAAGAGAGACAAGCTTTTATTGAATAAAGCTTTGCAAGATCCATTGATGTAAAAAGATCAAAGAAAAAATTGATTGATATAATTCGATTACTCGAATGATTTCTCAAAAAATCTTCCTAATTAAAGTCCACTCCTTCCCCATACTACAAGGGAAAGTGAAAATGTAAAGACTACCATTAAAGCAGCCCAAGCAAAACTGACTAAATCCATGTAATTTGTGTCTCCTATTTCTATGAAGTAATTATTCCATTATTGATCAATAATAATAATACAATTATTAGTGAAGAGTCAAAATACGATTCTGATTTATAAGGCTATTAATAAACCAATTAAAAAATAGAAAGTGCTTAGCTTAATTTTAGGTAGAATCTCTCGTAGAAAGCCTTAAAAATCTGACATACAAACTCTTTTTTTTTTTTAAGAAATATCTAAATGTATTATCAAGATACATAAATAATACATTATTGTATTGTATACGTTAATAATTTTCTATTTAATCTAAACTTACTGTCTCTCTTTCTATGAGAGAAAGAGGAGCTGTCACTACAAATCTTAAACCTATTCCTTTATTTTTTTGAATTCCACTGGACAAGTTTTTCTATTTTCTCGAACGAGGAATTAGAGAAATCCAGTATCAAGAAAATCTTTGTCTCTAATTATTAATTATAAAGAACAAAAATTTGTCAAATTTTATTAGTAGGATATAGAAAAAGAAATTTTAAATATCTTGTTGAAAAGGCGACACCCAGATTTGAACTGGGGATAAAGGATTTGCAGTCCCCTGCCTTACCGCTTGGCCATGTCGCCAAATCTAATTCAAAATCGAGAAAAATGATTCAATTCTTTTTTCTTTTTTTTTTTTAATCCTATTTATTTTGCTTATCCCCTTCCAAAAAAAGGGGGGAGGATTTTTGTTTTTTATTGAATTAAATTGAAATAATTCATTCTATTTCAAAACACATACATATTCTTTAAGAACTTCTTTCCTTTATCTATTGAGGAATTCTTCAATCGATTTGAATTGATAAAAAAAGGATTTCCAGTGATAGATCCCAAAATTTAGGTCAAATTGGAACCATTAACTAGAATTTTAATTCTAGTTTTAATTCTAATTATTCTTGATTTCATTTTGGATTTTTTTTATCTTAAATTCTTAAATTTAGTATATTACTATTTTAGTATATTAGTATAAATTACTTGAAAAAGTCAAATTTTTTTCAATTAGGAATTATAATAAAATTCTCATTTATATATAAACCCCAGAATAGAAAAAATTACAAAGATTCTAATGCATTTTCTCTCTTATATATAATATCTCTAGTTAGAACGAATTTTGCTTTTATTTTGGACTGCATTGAAAATATTTAATAAAAAAAAATTATGATATAGCGTGACTTAATCTATCTTTGTTGTCAGATACAATATGCAGATGAATAGATATGAATAGGTAACTATACCCATATATTTTTACAAAATACTATTTGATTAGTATAATCACTTTGATAATTATAGAATTTAATACTAATTTAGTAATTATAATATTCTTAGATTATTAGTAATATTAGTAAAAATATTTTTCTAAAATCTAGTGATAGAAAGAAAGAACAAGATAAGTTAACACACAAAAAAGACATTTCAAATTCTCTTTTCTATCTTCTATTCTAATAAATAAAATAATCGGATATCTTTTGATTTGTACTTGATTCTTCTTTAAGTACAAAGAAAGATACTATGTTCTATGTTCTATGAAAGTAGACTTATATGAAGTATTTTATGATAGCCTCAAAAAATAAAAAAAAAAATATATATATATTATATATATATATATATATATATATATACTAATATACTAATATATAAACAACTTCGATCCTGCTTCAAAAATATTGATAAATGGCATCATGGCTAACATTTAAAACTATATTAATTAGAAATTAAATATTCTATTCATAATACTGAGAAGGTATTTTCTTTTTTCAAGATCTAAAAAAAATCCGTTGGGCATCTTATGCTTATGTCATAATAGATTCGAACACTTGCCTCGAATCGACTCAATATCATTTGCTATTAGTTTTTAATAGCAAATCGATGGAAATGGGGATGTCACCGATTGGTAATTACCATTGGTAATTACCAATCTGGGTTTCAAATCTTCTGACGAATCTAAGGTTATTTGTGAAGGCAACGTAATTTGTTCCGGTTCGGTTAGGTTCAAAAATTTTCTTGTGATAATAATAGAATTTTTTCCATTGTATAGAATATAAAAAATTCTATTCTAATTAAAATAGAAAAAGGTTCGATTCCTTATGCTCCCATATATATTTCTTTTATGAAAAAGAAATTGGTTTACATTTTTTTCATATCATTTAAATAAAAATTTCTTAAAGCAGAATTTCAATTAAAAATGAAATTCATTCTAAGAATTTATTTGAATTTGATTTCAATGAAATAAAATAGAAAATCTTAGTAAAATACCATATAATCTTAGTAAAATACTATATTAAAATACCATATTCATTCTTTTTTCCAAACTAGAAAGAAATGTTTAATTTCTCTAACATAATATGTTTATACTTAAATTTCTTTAGCTTTAGTAAGAATTTAGTCTCTTAGATTTTTTTTATTTGTTATATCATTAATTATTTCATAGCATGATGCCTCTTTTTTCAAAGAAATACTAATACTATAAAAGAAATAGTATAGTATATAGTATACTATATACTATAGTATGAGCGTGGGCGGATAGCGGGAATCGAACCCGCGTCTTCTCCTTGGCAAAGAGAAATTTTACCATTCGACCATATCCGCAATTTTTTTATTCCTGATACGCACGCAATATGTCCACACATATATGACATATATAATATGTCATATATGCGTCTGGATTCTATTTGTGTAAGGCCAGGTATTACTATTTTATAGTAAAGCTTGAATACTGCAGTATAGAATTTAGATACTTTTCTAAGTGAAATAATATTTGAATTTTTTGAAATTCGGAAAATCTGAATATTGAATTATATCTAATGAATCACAAATGTTTTTAATAATTCAGATTAAATCTAAATTGATTCACAGAAGTGATGGGGAGGGAAATATCAAAAAAATTCAAGAAATTAGAGAATTAAGAATGGCTACTAAGAAGACTAATCCAATCCATAATGATGTACCGGAAAATAGAACATTTTTGTTACTTGACCAACCATCAGAAGAAGCAAATACAAGAGGTACACTAATCAGTAAGACTGATGAAGTTGCAATTAGTGCAAAAACAGCTAATTGGAAAGCAATAGTCATCTAATCCTCCAAGCTACCAACAAATGAATTATACAATGGATCCCTCACTTAGTTCAAATTGTAATAATATACAATTTGGAAGGTTTTCATTATAAATCAAGTGATTCTTTTCTTTAAAACTTATTACTTGATTTGAACATGAAGGAAAGTTGACTTTCCTATTCTATTCATTTCAAAAATAGACATACTCCTTCATATAGATATGTATACAGTATATGTAGATATCTCCAAATGATTAATATAAGAGATGGGCAGATAATTAGTTACTCATCTCATATGAGTAATATATGGTAGTATTTTATTTGTAGGAATAAAATATAGATTATCTTTAGGAGAGATGGCCGAGTGGTTGATAGCTCCGGTCTTGAAAACCGGCATAGTTCTTCGAACTATCGGGGGTTCGAATCCCTCTCTCTCCAATAATTTTTTATTATTGCAAAAATGGCTTTCTTTTTTTGTTTTTTTTCCTTTCTTTCATAGAAAGAAAGACTCGGCTAGATGGGATAGCCGAGCCAGAACCGAAAAAAAGCAATATATAGAGTAGATATAGAAGATCTTAGTTAAGAGGAGTCATGAAAAGAACGGGTTCCAAATCACGATCAATTCCTTTTTCAAACCCTGCTGCAGCTGCACGAGCCCTTCCCGCATGCCACAAATGTCCTACAAAAAAGAAGAATCCTAGAACAAAATGAGAGGTCGCTAACCAACTCCTAGGAGAGACATAATTGACTGCATTGATCTCTGTAGCTACACCACCGACAGAATTTAAAGAACCTAAAGGAGCATGAGTCATATATTCTGCCGAACGTCGTTCTTGCCAAGGTTGTATGTCTTTTTTCAGTCTGCTCAAGTCCAAACCATTTGGACCCCTTAGAGGTTCTAACCAAGGAGCACGAAGATCCCAAAAACGCATGGTTTCTCCTCCAAAAATAACCTCTCCAGTCGGGGAACGCATTAGATATTTACCTAAACCAGTAGGTCCTTGTGCAGATCCCACATTAGCTCCAAGACGTTGGTCTCTAACTAGAAAAGTAAATGCTTGAGCTTGAGAAGCTTCTGGACCAGTAGGTCCATAAAACTCACTAGGATAAGCGGTATTATTGAACCAGACAAAACAACAAGCAATGAAACCAAAGACAGATAAAGCACCTAAACTATAAGACAAATAAGCCTCTCCGGACCATACAAATGCACGGCGAGCCCATGCGAACGGTTTGGTTAAGATATGCCAAATTCCACCAAATATACAAATAGAACCTAACCATATATGTCCGCCAATAATATCTTCTAAATCGTCCACACTAACAATCCATCCTTCTCCCCCAAAAGGAGATTTTAGTAAATAACCAAAAATGATGCTGGGGCTAAGAGTTAAGTTGGTAATTTTTCTTACATCTCCCCCACCTGGAGCCCAGGTATCATATACACCTCCAAAATAAACAGCTTTAAATACCAGAAGAAAAGCACCTAGACCTAACAAAATTAGGTGAATGCCCAAAATTGTAGTCATTTTATTTCGATCTTTCCATACATAACCGAAGAATGGAAAAGATTCTTCAAGAGTTTCAGGTCCAAGAAGAGCATGATAAATACCGCCAAAACCTAAGACTGCAGAGGAAATTAAGTGAAGTACTCCAGATACAAAGTATGGAAAGGTGTCTATTACTTCTCCTCCAGGACCTACCCCCCAACCTAAAGTAGCTAGGTGCGGAAGTAAAATTAATCCTTGTTCATACATAGGTTTCTCTGGTACAAAATGAGCCACTTCAAATAAATTCATTGCTCCGGCCCAGAATACGATTAATCCGGCATGAGCTACGTGAGCTCCAAGTAGTTTACCGGACAAATTAATAAGTCTAGCATTCCCAGCCCACCAAGCAAAACCGGTGCTTTCTTGGTCACGGCCAGCTAAAGCTAAAGTTCCATTAAAGAGCGTTTCCACGTGGTAAAACCTCCTCAGGGAATATAAGGTTTTCATGAGGCTGATCCTGAGCCGCCATCCAAGCGCGAATACCCTCGTTTAAAAGAATATTTTTTGTGTAGAAAGTCTCAAATTCAGGATCTTCCGCTGCACGGATTTCTTGGGAAACAAAGTCATAGGCACGTAGGTTCAGAGCAAGACCGACTACCCCAATAGCACTCATCCATAAACCGGTTACTGGTACAAATAGCATAAAGAAATGTAACCAACGTTTATTGGAAAAAGCAACCCCAAAGATTTGGGACCAAAATCGGTTAGCAGTGACCATCGAATAAGTCTCTTCCGCTTGAGTTGGGTTAAAAGCACGGAATGTATTTGCACCATCACCATCTTCGAATAGAGTATTTTCCACAGTAGCACCGTGAATAGCGCATAGCAGAGCCGCACCTAATACTCCGGCAACTCCCATCATATGAAATGGGTTCAATGTCCAATTATGAAATCCTTGAAAGAATAGGATGAATCGAAATATAGCTGCTACGCCAAAACTCGGTGCAAAAAACCAACCAGATTGACCAAGTGGATAAATTAGGAATACGGAAACAAAAACAGCGATTGGACCAGAGAATGCGATTGCATTATAAGGTCGCAATTGAACAGATCGAGCAATTTCAAATTGACGTAACATGAAACCTATTAGTGCGAAAGCACCATGTAGAGCAACAAAAGTCCACAGACCTCCTAATTGACACCAGCGGGTAAAATCTCCTTGTGCTTCAGGGCCCCATAATAACAACAAAGAATGTGCTAGACTATTTGCAGGAGTAGAAACTGCAGCAGTTAAAAAATTGCAACCTTCCAAATAGGAACTAGCTAATCCATGAGTATACCATGAAGTTACAAAAGTTGTACCTGTAAACCAACCCCCTAAAGCAAAATAAGCACAAGGAAAAAGCAATAGGCCGGACCACCCTACAAAAACGAAACGGTCCCTTCGTAACCAATCATCCATAATATCAAATAAATCTTTTTGATCTTTGGTAACTCTACCAAGCGCTATAGTCATAGTGATTCTCCTGTTCAATTATTTCAACCATTTTCGAAAACCTCATATTATTTTTAAGACATATCGTAGTTCAATCATCTATGGACGATTTCTCCTTCAACGCCCCTTTATTTACAAAGGCTTTCGAAGATATAAGTTCTTTTTTTCTTTTAAGTCACAAAAAAATCTAGGTAAATCCATAAAATAAACTCGATCGGTTTAATGCTTATTTAAAATATTGAAATCCTGAACTATCCTATGACTCATATGTCAGAATATATCTCTTAACGAGCCAAACCAAAATAATAAAAAATTTCCTATTTTCCTACTTAGAATATGAAATAATAGTATAAAATCCTTTTCTTCCATTCCTTAACCCACTATTGTATTGGTAAAACAACAAAACAATTTTGATTGGATTTGAAACAATATTGATTGGATTTTGAAGTCAAGAAAAGATATTTTAAAATATATTTTATATATGTAGCAGAAAGGAATAACAATAACAATTTATTTCTATAAAATAAATATTGAGTAACAAGAATATCAACTCGTAAATTTTGGATTGGCAAATTCTTGCTTTACCGCGGTCTAAGGAAATAAAAAGAATCCGCTTGTGCTTATAGAATCTCATCTATTATCTATCGAATTTATATATCAGAATAGCTGATATAGTCATTATTCAATGAGTCAGGTCTACTTACTTTTAATTTTTTTTAATAGTTTATTTTCTAAATAAAAATAAAATGTAGAAATAATAAAATAACACTTTTTTAATTTGCAAATAAATATAAATACTTGAATTGAATATTTTGAATATTCAAGAAAATATCGGTTACACCTCCCAGAACACAAAATTGGAATAATGAAACATGAAGAAAGAGGATTATGTCACTATGGGCAGATTACTCCTAAGAAAATTCTATTACTCTAACTAGTTATTAGAGTAATGAATATCTCATTTTTTATTTATTTTTTTTTTTCAATATAACTCAAAAAAATTCAAATTCATTATCATTATATGGCTCATTAAAAAAAAAAATAAAATAGAGTTTGCTTGAAAAACGAAAAACAAGGTATAAAACTTGAGTTTAGTGGAAAAGATCCTTCCTTGGATTTGAACCAATAACTTTCGGTTTCAAAAATACTTTTCTACATATGTTTGGAATAGTTTTTCTCCAATTCCTACCCTTTTTTTTGTTAAGAGATTTCTCGTAAGAAAAAATAGATCCAAACACAGAAGATGATTCTGAGTCCCAAGAATTCATAGATCCATCCTTACCTACTTTGACTATAAAAGTAGTCAGAGTCATCGATTTTGACTGAAAATAAGTCAATCCTGTAGCAAAAAAAATATTGAAGTCAGCCATACTGGAAACCTCCTAAAAATGTTAGATTCCACGATCTAACTAAATTTTTATTATTTCAATAATACCACTTCTATTGATTTCGAAAGCAATAGCAAAAATGAGAATTAGAAAATTCGAAAATGAATAGGAAAATATTTTCCTTTTTATAGAACCTCGACCAAGTGACTATCGATATATTTTCTACCAAAATGGAATAGATCAGTCAAAAGCTAATTTTATAAAATTAGCAAATGAATAGGAAAATAAAATAGTGATTTTCTTGTTTTTTTTAGTATCACGGTTTTTCTATTTTTTTATAACTTCAATATTGTATCATGAAGTCTTATGAAGTTTATTTATTTATTCGTTAAGGCCCTTTTAGCAAACTAAGCCCAAATAGAACAACTCAGATTAGCTTTAGGTTAGGGATAATCAGGCTCGAACTGATGACTTCCACCACGTCAAGGTGACACTCTACCGCTGAGTTATATCCCTTCCCTGCCTACTAACTAATAGGGTCGAGAAACTCAAGGCCACTACTCCTAAACAACTTGGAGTCGGACCTTCTTTTCGTACTATTTAGATAGCTCAGGAATGGGAAAGATGCGATCCCATAACTATCAGAAACAAGGTTGACCGAACCATAGTACATGCTCTCATCAAATCCGTAGTCGGCTCAATCCTTTTTTTAGGAAAAGATTGGGCCGAGTTGAATTGCAATCAATTTAGTAAAACTTACTGAATTATGGTAGAACTTACTGAATTATGTGCGTTTTTTTTTGATCTTTCTATTTCGCTTTATCTAGTTTATCTACCGGATCGAAGTCAAATTTGATTGCTTTCCATACTTCACAAGCAGCGGCTAATTCTGGACTCCATTTAGCTGCTGCGCGAATAATTTCATTACCTTCACGAGCAAGATCACGTCCTTCATTACGAGCTTGTACGCACGCTTCTAAAGCCACCCTGTTAGCTACTGCACCAGGTGCATTTCCCCAAGGGTGTCCTAAGGTTCCGCCACCAAATTGAAGTACAGAATCATCTCCAAAGATTTCGGTCAAAGCAGGCATATGCCAAACATGGATACCCCCTGAAGCCACAGGTATAACACCAGGCATAGAGACCCAATCTTGAGTGAAAAAGATACCACGGCTACGATCTTTTTCAATATAATCATCACGTAGTAAATCAACAAAACCTAAAGTCATCTCACGCTCACCTTCCAGTTTACCTACTACTGTACCAGAGTGAATATGATCTCCACCAGACATACGTAATGCTTTAGCTAGTACACGGAAATGAATACCATGGTTTTTCTGTCTATCAATAACTGCATGCATTGCGCGGTGGATGTGCAGAAGTAGACCATTATCACGGCAATAAAAAGACAAACTAGTATTTGCAGTGAATCCCCCAGTTATGTAGTCATGCATGATGATAGGAACTCCTAATTCTCTAGCAAATACTGCTCTTTTGATCATTTCTTCAGATGTACCTGCAGTAGCATTCAAGTAGTGCCCTTTGATTTCACCTGTTTCGGCTTGTGCTTTATAAATTGCTTCGGCACAGAACAAGAAACGATCTCTCCAACGCATAAATGGTTGTGAGTTTACGTTTTCATCATCTTTGGTAAAATCAAGTCCACCACGTAGACATTCATAACATGCTCTACCGTAATTCTTTGCGGATAATCCCAATTTTGGTTTAATAGTACATCCCAATAGAGGACGACCATACTTGTTCAACTTATCTCTTTCAGCTTGGATACCGTGAGGTGGACCTTGGAAAGTTTTTGAATAAGCAGGAGGAATTCGTAAGTCTTCCAAGCGTAGAGCTCGTAAGGCTTTGAAACCAAATACATTACCTACAATAGAAGTAAACATGTTAGTAACAGAACCTTCTTCGAAAAGGTCTAAAGGATAAGCTATATAGGCAATATATTGATTTTCTTCTCCAGCAACAGGTTCGATATGATAGCATCGCCCTTTGTAACGATCAAGACTGGTAAGTCCATCAGTCCAAACAGTTGTCCATGTACCAGTAGAAGATTCCGCCGCTACTGCAGCTCCTGCTTCTTCAGGAGGGACTCCAGGTTGAGGAGTTACTCGGAACGCTGCCAAGATATCAGTATCTTTGGTTTCGTACTCAGGAGTATAATAAGTAAGTTTGTAATCTTTAACCCCTGCTTTAAACCCAACATTAGCTTTAGTCTCTGTTTGTGGTGACATAAGCCCCTTTTTACAACTTATGAATTAAGAATTCTCAAAAGAACAAGATCTACTCGAGATGGACTTTAAATGCAGTAAAAATCTTTCATTTCAAAAAAAAATAAATTAAGATTTCTAATTGTTATGCTAACATGACATTATATGATATTGGAGGTATTTTTCGGTGTATTTGGTGCATCAAATACACCCTTAATTATATTTGATGCACCAAATACACCCTTAATTATATGTTCTTTCATATTTCTAGTGCAAGCGAATCCAATTCTTATTCTTGTTTTGCAAATTGATAAATTTCTAATGGGATTTTTTTTCCTATATTTTAATATCTATTTTTAAAATCAGAATATTTACGGGTTTTCCGCTTGACAGTGATATGTTTTGTATATCTAAATCCTAGATGTGAAAATAAGCATAATTCATCCACGAAAGAATTTAAAAACATAAATCTAATCTAGATTAAAAAATAAAAAAAGATTGACTGAACCTAAGAAAGAACTTATTGAAATTGAATGAATAACGAATTTAATAAGATTCAAATTCAATCGGTTAGATCGTTAACTAAATGTTATTATGTTATTTTCGTTTTCTTTTTTATTGAATTAAATTGATCAGCTTGCTATTGAACATTGGTTTTTGCTTTGGTTTTTGCTTTGATACTATGCAAAAAAAAAATTGCAAAATATTTAAATTTTTCTAATTATGAATCCTACTACTTCTAATCCTGTGGTTTCCACACA
Organism: Cyperus esculentus; assembly: GCA_030179965.1. Lineage (NCBI taxonomy): Eukaryota > Viridiplantae > Streptophyta > Magnoliopsida > Poales > Cyperaceae > Cyperus > Cyperus esculentus. The sequence continues at coordinate 6,130 of JASGLE010000532.1, read as the reverse complement.
AAATATAGGACAGATCGCTCAAATTATTGGCCCAGTACTCGATATTGTCTTTCCTCCGGGGAAAATGCCTAATATTTATAATGCTTTGGTAGTTAAGGGTCGAGATACGGTTGGTCAGCAGATTAATGTTACTTGTGAGGTGCAACAATTATTAGGAAATAGTCTCGTTAGAGCTGTAGCTATGAGTGCTACAGATGGTTTAACGAGAGGAATGGAAGTGATTGACACAGGGGCTGCTTTAAGTGTTCCAGTTGGTGGAGCGACCCTTGGACGAATTTTCAACGTTCTTGGAGAACCTATTGATAATTTAGGCCCTGTGGATATTAGTACAATATCTCCTATTCATAGATCTGCACCTGCTTTTATAGAATTAGATACAAAATTATCAATCTTTGAAACAGGTATTAAAGTAGTAGATCTTTTAGCTCCTTACCGCCGTGGAGGAAAAATCGGACTATTCGGGGGAGCTGGAGTAGGCAAAACAGTACTGATCATGGAATTGATCAACAACATTGCTAAAGCTCACGGAGGTGTATCCGTATTTGGTGGAGTAGGAGAACGTACTCGTGAAGGAAATGATCTTTATATGGAAATGAAAGAATCCGGAGTTATTAATGAAAAAAATCTTTCGGAATCAAAAGTAGCTCTAGTCTATGGTCAAATGAATGAACCCCCAGGAGCTCGTATGAGAGTTGGTTTAACTGCCCTAACTATGGCAGAATATTTCCGAGATGTTAATAAACAAGATGTGCTTCTATTCATCGACAATATCTTTCGCTTTGTCCAAGCAGGATCAGAGGTATCCGCTTTATTAGGTAGAATGCCTTCCGCAGTTGGTTATCAACCCACCCTTAGTACAGAAATGGGTTCTTTGCAAGAAAGAATTACTTCTACCAAAAAGGGAGCTATAACTTCAATCCAAGCAGTTTACGTACCTGCAGATGACTTGACTGACCCTGCTCCTGCTACAACATTTGCACATTTAGATGCTACTACCGTACTATCAAGACCATTAGCTGCCAAAGGTATTTATCCAGCAGTGAGTCCCCTAGATTCAACATCTACTATGTTACAACCAAGCATTGTTGGCGATGAACATTATGAAACTGCGCAAAGAGTTAAGCAAACTTCACAACGTTACAAAGAACTTCAGGACATTATAGCGATTCTCGGATTAGATGAATTATCTGAGGAAGATCGTTTAACTGTAGCAAGAGCACGAAAAATTGAGCGTTTCTTATCACAACCCTTCTTCGTGGCAGAAGTCTTTACTGGTTCTCCAGGAAAATATGTTGGTCTTGCAGAAACCATTAGGGGATTTCAACAGATCCTTTGCGGAGAATTAGACGAATTGCCCGAGCAAGCTTTTTATTTGGTGGGTAATATCGAAGAAGCTACCGCGAAAGCTATAACTTTATAAAGCAAATTGAAGAAATGACCTTAAAACTTTGTGTACTGACTCCTAATCGAATTATTCTGGATTCAGAAGTAAAAGAAATCATTTTATCTACAAATAGTGGTCAAATTGGTGTATTACCAAATCACGCTCCTATTGCCACAGCTGTCGATATAGGTCTTTTGAGAATACGCCTCAACGACCAATGGTTAAGGGTGGCTCTAATGGGTGGTTTTGCCAGAATTGGAAATAATGAAATCATCATTTTAGGAAATGATGCAGAGAAAAGTACTGACATTGATCCGCAAGAAGCTCAAGAAACTCTTGAAATAGCTGAAGCTAACTTGAGGAAAGCTAAGGGTAAAAGACAAGTCATTGAAGCGAATCTAGCTCTTAGACGAGCTAGGACACGAGTAGAGGCTGTCAAAAATATTTCTTAGTGGTTTTTGATACTGTCTTCTTCGAATTGAAAAAAAATCAGTTTGAATCAGATACAAAGAAAAAAAGAATGAAATATCAAAATTAACTTATTAGATTAGATTACATACCAAAGTAAATGCAAGAGTATCTTATCTAATAAGTTCTACCTACTATTGGATTTGAACCAATGACTCCCGCCGTATGAAAGCAGTACTCTAACCACTGAGTTAAGTAGGTAGTTCAAAACCAAAAATAAGATCCTATCACTTTTATAATTATAGATAGAATATTCTATCTAGGCAATACCAATCTATTAAAAGTAAATAGATTCAGAAATTTCTCATATGGATTAGGCTTGACAAGAAATATTTTTTGTGTTAAGATTTTTCGTACAAGGGCTATAGCTCAGTTGGTAGAGCACCTCGTTTACACGTGCGCCAATGTTTTTCAAAGAAGCTTATTATGCAATGAACATTCAAAAATCAATGTCTTACTCCATAGATTGGAAATTAAGGGAGAACAATAGCCTGACAAATACTTGGTTTAGTTCGATTCTGATATGATTTTCGATACAAAATCGAATAAAACCTGTCATTGATTTGCTAGTTGATAAGGTTAATACCCAATCTATTCAATGCTAGGCATAATGAGTATAAGGACCTCAAAAAACCTCTTTTCGTCCTATGAGACTTTAAGGTGTATAAAGTGTCATACTTGCAGTGGAACGATAGAGATTTTCTTAATTCTATTAATTTCATTTCACCTAGGTGAAATAAAATAGGCCGAAGGCAGACCTAAGTCAAGCTAACCCTTCTTTGAAAAACTTTGGTATTGCTCTTAGATCAGGATACCTATAATGAATCAGAGCACAACGGAATCATCTTTTTATCTTTATTTTTTCCATAAAGAAAAAATATGGTGGATTAACTGATTTTTTTTCAGTTAATGAAAGAGCCCAATGCAACAAAATGCATGTTGGGTCTTTTGAAACAGTTCGAATCATTTCGATAATAAATTCAGTTTGATCTGTTTTTACCGAGAAGGTCTACGGTTCGAGTCCGTATAGCCCTAATCCATTTCATTTTTCAAGACTTTTTTTTTTGTATGTTTAGAGAACTATCTCTCTTAATATCTTTTAAGATCTTAATATAAGATTATATATCCTAATTAATCTAATTAATTATTGGAATGTATTAAGTTCCAATATATTATTATATTCTTAATAGTCTTTTACTATTTATTTTTTTAAATAAGATATTTTTTTATTTATTATTTATTCTATCTTTTGGACTTTTGGAATAAAAGATAGAACTAAAAAAAATAGAAAGTGAAACCAAATGAGAGAAATTTTTCTCGTCTGTCTAAAAAGATCTTATGTTTACATTATATCTAACTAGAATGGAAATTATAAATGAATTGAATGAAATAGAATCTTTAAACAAGACATGTCACAAAGTCAATTCGTTTGTTTGAGAAAAATATATTCTTGTTTCACTTAGGAGAAGAAGTTCTGGATGAATTAACAATGCTAATTCGAATTAATTAATTCAGCATATTTCCATTTTTACGAAGGAGTACATTTATGTTTCTGCTTCATGAATATGATATTTTATGGGCATTTCTCATAATATCAATCCTTTTGCCTATCTTAGCATTTTTGATTTCAGCACTTTTAGCCCCGGTTCGTGAAGGACCAGAAAAGCTTTCTACTTATGAATCAGGTATAGAACCGATAGGAGATGCTTGGTTACAATTCCGAATTCGCTATTATATGTTTGCTCTTGTTTTTGTTGTTTTTGATGTTGAAACAGTCTTTCTTTATCCATGGGCAATGAGTTTCGATATATTAGGTGTATCTTTATTTATCGAAGCTCTTATTTTCGTGCTTATCCTAATTGGTGGTTCAGTTTATGCATGGCGAAAAGGAGCATTAGAATGGTCTTAACTAAATATTCAGAAAAACGAAAAAAAAAACAAGAACAAAATTCTGTTAACACTAAGACGGTTATGAATTTGATTGAGTTCTCGTTACTTGATCAAACAACCCCCAATTCAGTTATTTCAACTACATCAAATGATCTTTCAAATTGGTCAAGACTTTCCAGTTTATGGCCTCTTTTATATGGTACTAGTTGTTGTTTTATTGAATTTGCTTCATTAATAGGTTCGCGATTTGATTTTGATCGTTATGGATTGGTACCAAGATCAAGTCCTAGGCAAGCGGACCTAATTTTAACAGCTGGCACTGTAACAATGAAAATGGCTCCTTCTTTAGTGCGATTATATGAACAAATGCCTGAACCAAAATATGTCATTGCTATGGGAGCTTGTACTATAACAGGGGGAATGTTCAGTACTGATTCTTATAGTACTGTTCGGGGAGTTGATAAGCTAATTCCTGTGGATGTTTATTTACCGGGATGCCCGCCTAAACCAGAGGCAGTTATAGATGCTATAACAAAACTTCGTAAAAAGATATCTCGAGAAATATTTGAAGATAGAATTAGATCTCAAGAAGAAAATCGATGTTTTACTACTAATCATCAATTTCTTGTTCAAGACAGTACTAATATTGGAAATTACGAGCAGGAATGGATAAATCAATCACAATCTACTTCAGAAAAAAGAAAAATTTTCTAAAAATTTTTTAGATCTCAAAATTGAGTACCTTTTTACGAACTAACCTTAATTAGGTAAGGTTATTTTTTGCAGAATTAAGAAAGAGCAAGTCAACCTTTACTTTTACTTTCCAATTTTTTGGTGAAATACTTAATTTATACATAATAATGTCAGAGAGATCAATATAATGGAGGAGGATCGTTTGCAAAATTATTTATCTGATTGGCTAGTCAATCATGAACTAGTTCATAGATCTTTAGGCTTTGATTCTCGAGGAATAGAAACCTTACAAATAAAGGCCGAGGATTGGGACTCCATTGCTGTCATTTTATATGTATATGGTTACAATTATTTACGCTCCCAGTGTGTTTATGATGTAGCACCTGGGGGATTTTTAGGTAGCGTATATCATCTTACAAGAATACAATATGATATATATAATCCAGAAGAGATATGTATAAAAGTATTTGTGTCAAGAAATAATCCTAGAATTCCGTCTGTTTTATGGATTTGGAAAAGTGCTGATTTTCAAGAACGTGAATCTTATGATATGTTTGGAATCTCTTATGATAATCATCCACGTCTTAAACGTATCTTAATGCCTGAAAGTTGGATAGGCTGGCCCTTGCGTAAGGACTATATTACTCCTAATTTCTATGAAATGCAAGATGCCCTTTGAATGATAAAAAACTAATGTTCATTTATATGACACGACTTCAAATTTCATTATTCAAGTCAATGAATATTTTGAAATTCTATTTTAGATGAAATAAACAAAATATCTGCTGGATTCCTATTCGAATCATGATATACTAAGCTAACAGTATTTAGATTTTTTCATTTGGAGGAGAAAGAAATAAAATATTTATTTATTTTCTATCAACTGAAGATTTTAGAATTGTACTTCAGAAAGTAAGGTAAGCAAGAAAGAAACAGAATAAATAGAAAGAAAAATAAATAAATACCAAATTAAGAAATAAAAAGGTATCAAATTTGAAAAAGCATTCTTTCTATCTATTCTTATCCTCCAACTCTTTATCTAAAGCTAAAGAGTTTTTTTTTATTTCGATAATAAATATTATTATATTATCTTTCAAAAATGATGTTTCTATTTCTTTATATAGAAAAAGTGAAAAAACATTCTATATATATATATATATATAATATATGCATATATATATAAAATAATAATATGAAAAATTGAGTTTATATACTAAAAAAAAAAATATATATATATATTTTTTTTAATTAATTCTAATATATTAATTAGAATAAAATTCTATAATAGAATTAATTCTTACCCAATATAATATATTTTATTTTTGTCTTACCAGGAACCAGATTCGAACTGGTGACACGAGGATTTTCAGTCCTCTGCTCTACCACCTGAGCTATCCCGGCTATCCTCACAAATTTCTTGTGAATCACCTGAGTAGAATACTCGTACCTATACCCTTGTATCTACGTCAATTAAAAAAAATGTTAAAATATTTATATTAATTGGTAATATTAATAATAATTGGTAATTATTTCAATATAGAGATTCTTTGCCTATGCTTAGATTCTTTTCATATGCTTTTAAAATAAAAGCATATAGAAATATTGTATAAAATGCATTTTTTTTGAAGATCTATTTGCCAAATGAAAAACTAGAATGAATTAGAAAGTTTAGTAAATCTTTTTTCACTTTTTCAT
>JASGLE010000531.1:0-29064 GCA_030179965.1 Cyperus esculentus | reverse complement strand
TCTTATGACTTACCATGCATGCATATGTCACTACCTATTATAGAATAGGAAATGTGGTTTCATATCATGATTCATCAATGCTTGACTAAGATTTGGTAATAGTGTAGGGGCATATATATAAATGAGAAACATGTAAAATCCACTCTACATAGTAGGCTACTCATCTACCTCCTCCTACAATTTTGAAACACCACGTGCACTTATTTGCTTAGCACATTGCATAAATTTTTACTGAAAACTATTATGTATCTGTTTACTAGAAAATGATATCTATTCATTAAAAAGATATAAATGTTCATTGAAAAATAATATTTGTTCATTGAAAATACGATAAACCGATAGATAAGTAAAAAAGGTGAACGCTATAAATAGCTGTCAGTACAGTGACTGTTGTAGCTGATCAACAGTTGTTAATTTAAAGACACCTGACACTGACAGAGATTCCACGGTTTGGTTTCCAACTACTCTTTGGACCGGAGTTCACTGCATTCTCCTCCCCAGACGGAATCCGGATCGACTGCAGTGGTAATACATCCGCCGTACGCGTTGCAACTGGATCCGGACGTTATTCTCCGCTTTAAGATTCGTGAAAGGATGATGGGTTATTGGTTTGTGACTTCCAGTGACTACTCGATGCCTATATGATCTTTTAATCAGGGGGTTCCATGCTCAAGTCTATCCTTAATTAGTACTGATATATAATTAATTGGGAAGAATAAAGATACTTAGCTCCAAGAGTTGCCCTGTTATTGCCTTTTATTTGGAAGCATTGTTATGATAAATTTATGGGAAGTGTTATGTACACCAGAATTTTTGCTTCCCACACCAAAGTTGAATTTTTTAAATAATTATTTTTCTTCAATTAGTTGATCTAATTATATCAAAATATGTCATTAAGAAGGATAACGATATTTTAAAATTATTACAATTTTTTTTTATTTGATTGGAAGAAATGTAATGGATTAAAAAAAATTAAGTTTAGTGTGCGAAAACAAAAATTTTGGTGTACATAGCGCCCTCCGTAATTTATAGACTAATTAATTTAATTGCTAACTATATGAACTGATTTAACATAATTTTAATCACAAGCGTACTACTTTACAAAAATATTATTTATCATTTCAATAGATGATATCCAAGTTCCCTAATCTTAATTTAACAATTTTTAATTCGCTTATTTTTTTTTGTTCTCTTAATAATCATGACGTAGTACTAGTACATACTTATCCTATATAAATGTTAGTAACCGTGGTGACAATTTTATTATTTATATGTAAATTAACAAATCTAAACTGTTAGATGTATTCTAAATCATCTAAATAACATATACACAAAAAGTGATAAAGTTTTAATATTGTTTCAATATTCATCAAGAGAAGAGAAAAAATCATAAAATTTGAACCGTCTATTTTTGTTAATGCTTGATGCACATGTAAATAAAATCAAAATGATATAATTTTTTGTGTACACATAAAGCATGATATATACAACACATTCTATCAATTAGTTTTGTCAGTTAACAATTTAAATTGTAGTATTTCAGATCTAATTTCATGGTCATCGGTCACCAAAAACATGGTTATTTGATCCCTACTCATATATTAATTGCTAATTATATTTTCTATGTTAAATAACAACGACGTCATCTTCGTTAGTTAGAAACTCGGAGCTCTGTACCGGCCCTGAAGGGCATAACCGGTACACACTAGAGACAAGCACTACAAATGAAAATGCACACCTGCTTACGCACCTAATGTACAATTTAAAATTTAAAAAACGAACAATCAAATATTCTCACGCCATGAATGACAGGGATTTGTGTTCTCAGTTCCCCATCTGAACTTGATGTTCATACATTACAAGCTGATTCTGACCGTTCAACTTCAACACATATCATATTAATATATTATAGGAAACATCTTGCGTCCACAGAATGTATCACAATAGAAAACACAATGTCATATTGTGGGTCCCGCTTGTCACACTGCGGGTCCCACCTGTCATACTATCTTTGTGTTTTCTATGGTTGTTCATTCTATGAACGGTAGGTCATACTCATATATTATCATCGTTTGGTTTGGCCAGTCCACGCCACATGACTTGACAACGCTAGTCAAACTTTAATACGCTGAGATAATACCTAGCGTCCATAGAATATACACGTTCATAAGTTTCAGACGTCAGATATATGTTACAGAATCAGATGTAACATATGCTATATTTTTTATATATTTATAGACGTATGAACAATTTTTCAACGGACGCACGATGTATATTCAGAGATTATAGTCCCTATCAGAGAGAAATTCAACACAAGAGCTCTTACATCAGTCTGTGAACTTAGGTGCCGGAGCTCTGGTTTAGTCGTTCAAACTTCAAATGTGATGTGAGCATCAGAAACAGGGGAATGTGTCAAGGTCTAATTTCTTGTACATGTGCTTCTTCCGTGGTTTAATATGTAACCGTGGCTAATTAATTAACCGAGGAGGTCGTGTTTTTTAATCTTTATTATCTTGGTTTTGGTCGCATGGGTACATTTAAGAGGGATATAATGACCACAAATTTTAATGTCTCGGTGATAAGAATATTATTAGAAAACATGTAAAGTCCACTCTATATAGGCCACACATTCACTCTCTCTCACAATTTGACACACCCACATGCGTTACAGTTACATAAATGTTAACTGGAAACCCTAATGTATCTGTTTACTAGAAAATGATATATGTTGATCAGAAAGTTATAAATGTTCACTGAAAAATGATATTTGTTCATTACAAATATGGTGGACCGGTGGATAGATAAAAGGGGTGGTCGCTAGCTATTATTAAATATTATTTATACATATTAACTCTTTGTTTTTTAAAAAAAATGTATGATTGTTATTGCAAAACCTCCTATTTGTAAATTTGTGACTTCAAACTTGAAAATTGTAGATTTTTCACTTCAAACTTCATAATTAAATTGTATAATTGCCACTTAAGAAGTATAATTATACAAAATCACTTAAGTTCATATTTTCCTTCAAAATGTACTTTTGTTCCATTACTACCCTCTCCTCTCATACTTTTACATCTCAAAAATCATTAATTATTTGTGGATACTTCCCTCAAAAAAAAGAAAAGAAAAATTATTTGCCTTTCCAAATAATCATGTTTAGATTGGGCCTGCACGGCTGCTTTTTTTCTTTTTCAATAGCTTATGCTTTCTAGACTACTACTGCATCAGGGGATTATGTGATGGGCTCAGCAAACGGGCTGCAGGAAGAAATCTCACGCCCAAGTCCAGTTGTTTTTCAATTTGGATCAGGCGAAAAGGGGTTTATAATTGTCCGAGTTGATAATGAGATTAAAAATTCAAACAGTACTGAATATTTCACATAATCAGATTATCAGAAGGAAAACGTGTAGAGTCCACTCCTATTAAGTAGGCTACCCATTTACCACTCTCACATTATGACACATTCACATGTACCCATGTGTTTGTCATAAATTTTATATGTTAATTGGAAAGATATAAATGTTCGATGAATAATGATATTTGTTTATTGAAAATATGGTGGACCGGTAGAAATGTATTAAAGTGGATGCTAGCTATTACTCGTATCAGAATGCCCCCACTGCCAACTGAAGTTAGAATACCTCTGTTCTCTTTTTAGATTTTACATATCATGGCTGGAAAGGAGACATGCCAAAAGTATTCTACATTGTCTTAATTTGTTACCCGATCTGGTTCATAAGCTCACAACTCCCGGCCCCTAGCAGTCCAAGTAAGAACTAGTTAATTGGTTTCAATATATGGTATCAAAACTACCAACAGATCATACTATAAAGTATAAACTCAGAAAAATAATTGATTCACAGATGTAAGAAACTGGTTATTTAATTCTTCAAGAACTCGCTTGAATTTGGTACTGCTCATCGCACTGGAGAAAAACCTCATCACTAACTAACCATGATGTTGCCATATATGATGAACCCTAATTTCACCTGAGTATCAATTTCAAGCAAGGAGCTTTTCATCTTGAACGAGTCCGAAACAAAAATACCAGTGCTTGCATATATAATTGCATTCCTCGAAGCCGAATGGAATCGCTAAAATAAGTAAATAGTTTCAGTAATAACACACATAATCTTTCGAGAGCTTCGATCCCGGGTGAAACAGCTGTTACCGTTAATAACCTTTTCGCCCGAAAATAGCAAACAGGTAGGCCTCCTGTTCACATTTCCAGTTTGTGCTTGTATAAATCATTTGATTATCAGTGCAAGAAAAAAAAACCAACATCGATCCTTGCTCGCCTTTTCTTGCGCCGGATCGACAACAAGCCAACCATCAAAACAAAGAAAACAAGATAAATTTCACACAATCTCTCGTACGAAACCGCTAGAGGGGCGAAAAAAACCATATGAGGTTTCCTATTTGTTCATAAAATGGGCAATCCAATCTATCCTTTCCCTTTCTCGAAATTGAACCCGAAAAACAGTAATACAAGGCAATCAGAATCTAATCTGGAGATTGCTCCAATGGGTTGGCCGAGTCATAAATCCGTCATCAAAAAATCATCCGAAGAGAATGCGCAGAAGCCAATGCTGCCACCACCGGCGCCATCGCCGACACTTTCCCTTGTTGAGCCGGAGCGTCACCGCCGAGGTAACCGCCACAGCCGAGGAATCCGTTTGTTACGGTCCCTGTGCCGTACATTGCCTATTTTCACGCCAAATTGTGTCCGTGTTCCTACCACGTGCAAGACGATTTCGAATGCTCACATTGCGTCGAGCGATTTTCACCCTCACCCTATAAGGCATACTGTGTCGTCGTCGTCGTCTGCTGTTCATATCACAGGGACCCTTTTTGGGCACCGCAAAGGCCGTGTTTCGTTCGCTTTCCAGCAGACCTCGCGTTGTCTCCCCTCTCTGGTAATCGAATTGGCCATACAAACACACACACTGCTCCATGAAATAGGATCTGGAATGGTGAGAATTGCGCTCGAATGCGAGAAACATGCCGACCCAAAAAGCAAGGATCAGCCGAATTTACTGGAAGAGCCGTTATGGAACATGTATTGTAACGGGAAAAAGTGCGGGTATAGCGTCAGGCGGGAAGCTAATCAGGAGGACCTGATGGTGATGGAGACATTGAGTCCGGTGTCAATGGGTGCGGGTGTGATACCGGGTAAGTCCGAAGACAATGTGCCAGAAGGTGAACTGGCATATGTGAGAGCATATTTCGAGCACGTAGTCGGGTCTCGTGATTCAGAGACTCTCTACATGCTTAGTCCCGATGGAAAAAACGGTCCCGAGCTCACCATTTTCTTCGTCCGAATTTAAATGGCGCACGCGCGGTGTTAATTCGTCAAAACTTCCATCACATGTGTGCCAGAAAAGTTAGATTTTTTTCTGAAGAAGGATATTTGCTGTCACTTAGCTCTTAGTTAAATGATGGAACATTGCAAGAAATGTGAAAAGATGGAAAAAGAAGGGCACCATTACTCTGCAAGGACATGTTGATGTATGATAGATGTTTATTTTAGGGCAGATATGAAATTGATGGTAATATATATCTTACTCTCTCTTTCTCAGAAATATTGGGTTTCTTGTTTTCAAAAGATAACCTGTATTTGTATATATATATAGATGAACATATGTTTCTTGATTAATTGCATTGTGACAGATTAATTTGTCATGCATGTTGTTGTGTAATATTAAATTACATTATTACACCTCATGAGAGATGAAATTCTGGCATAGGATTGCCCAATTTGAATTTTAATTTTTATGAGTTGTAAGTTTTACTTCAATGCTTGAATATTTGTAATGTAGAGCCAATTCAAATGAGCTAGCATTCTTTATTAATGTTATTATTATGGTTCTCTCAGATAACTTTATTAGTGTTATGGACTTATATAGATCACTCTTGTCAAAATTCTGAAGGGTAGTGATAGGGCGCCTCACACATTGCCCCCCACACTATTGATGTACTGGCATTTAAAAAACAGATTATAAAACGTTTAATTTTGGGAAGAGATGGACAACAAATGGACAGTTTACAAAACGTTCTAAATGGGCAGCAAATGGGCCCCCTTTCTAAAAGACAGTTTACAAAACGTTGTAAACGTTCTAAGAAACAGTTTTCTTTCTAAAAGACAATTTACAAAATTACAAAACTGTCAACTTGAGATATCAGTTTACAAAACGTTCTAAATGGACAGCAATCTGCCAACGCATCACATAGCTCTGGGGGCAATATAGGGCTGGACATATCCTATTATAGTATATATAATCTTGGATGTGTTGCTACAGTAGAAGGAACAGTAGAAAGAACAGTGTTTTTTTTTTGTAAGATCCTTTAGAGGTGGCAAAATCTGATCCGACCTGAAAAACCCGTCTGACCCGAGTTTCAGAGTAAAAATCAAACTGATTCGAACCCAACCCGGGAATAGAGGTGCAAAATCTGACCAAAAATGAAAAACCCGCCCGACCCGACCCGACCCGACCTGAAAAAATGCCGGCAGACGTCAACCTGTTACCCGACCCGGAAAAAATGCCGGCAGCCGTCAACTCGATACCCGACGTGACCCGACGCGACCCGACCCGACCCGGGAATCTGCCATGGAAATCCTTTTTATATATATTAATTTTGGACGGGTTTTGGTACTGTTCCTTACACTGTAGCTACAGTGCGAGGAACAGTGCTACAATTTTTTTTTTTTTTTTAAAGACCAACATCATTTGATATCTGATCTTCCAGTGATCCAGTTCGCACAAAACTAAATGACGGTATTCAGATACATGAATTTAGTATTATTCGTACCAATTAGCAAAAAAACAATAAAAATCATTATTATATGAGATGCCAAAATGTATGAATGACATGAAGCTTCTGTAATTGATAATTATTTATGATATGGAATCACATATTTAATAATTTATTTTAATCTGACATGAGGCTTAAACAAGAAAAAAATTTAAGATAATATCACTAATAAATTCAATTGTATGTGATGAATTTTAAATGCTTCTATTTATTTTTTTATAAGTTTGGTTAATCTTTCCGTCATAAACTCCTGAATGCAAGTTATTGAAAATTAAATTCATGTTACCCATTTCTCACTAAATATCATTTGAAAAGATAAATTTAGTCATATTTATTAATAATTTAATAAAATTACTTTCATTTCAATATTTGAAAAGATAAATTTAGTCATATTAACTAAGAATTTAATAAAATTAATTTAATTTGAATATATTATATGGTACGATGGTTTGGGTCACTATACCATAAATTTTTTATGACTTTTCATAGTATATTTATTATAACAATGTATTTTAATTAACGTCCAAACAAAGTACAAAAACCATAATAAGGTAATATTTTAGAGCTATATAATTGAAGCGTATAGATAATCTAAAATATCCTGATCCAATTTCCTAATGTGGATGGAAAACTTTACAAATTTTATAAATTTAACAATAATTCCAAAACATATATATAAAAAAATACAATATAAAGTCATCAATAATAAATATCATAAAAAATTTATCCTAACCTATCCCGATCAACACGGCCGAAGCAACGCGAGGCCATTACTCTAGTATTTATCCAATTCTGAAATAAGTGGACCTTTTTGTGTTGCGAGTTCATTGTATCTAAATTAAATGAGTAGGATACGAAATCAGACGCAACAGGAGATGCGTCCTTTATATCACCTTGTTATTAGGATGACCCTTAAAAAGCTTTACATGCTTTCCTCAAAAAAAAAAAAAAAAAAAAAAAAAAAAAAAAAAAAAAAAAAAACTATACATGCACCATCATAGTCCTTCAAGTCTCATCGAAATGTTGAAATCCTTTCTTAGGGGCAATACTGTGATTATCCGCAAAAATTAGAAACGCTTCAGTTATTTCTGAAACAATCCAGATATTCGGATACCACTGGGGATACCGTCGGAGATACCATGATCTTTGAAAATATGTCCAAATTGAAACATTAACAAATTATCTTGAAACAATTAACGTATTAACTTGAAACATTGTAGTATTAAGTTGAATAACACAAATCATAAATTAAATCATCTACTTGAATCACTACTAAATCACATAAATATTATCTTAAAGTTGTTGAGATAACGTATGGGAGCAAGATGAAGTGAAAGAGCAACAAAAGAGATAATTATATCATCTGTGTTTCATTTTAATCTCATTAAGTTTCAGATTAACTTTATAGATGTTTCATTTTGATCACAACATGTTGCAGATTAACGTTAAATTAACTTTGTATGGTGGTATCCCCGACAGTATCCTTTGCGGTATCTCCATAGCATTTTCCTTTCTGAAATAGGTGCTGCATCGCTGAAATGCTTCAAAACTATTATCAACGGTTAATTTTAAAAACTCATCCAAATCGTGCGCTTTGTAACCAGCCTAGTCTAATTGAAAAGACTTTCTAAATTAGAAATCTTTCTAATTTAGAAAGCCCCTCTGAAATCTCTGCATCTCTGAAAACTTTCTAATTGATGCCACGTAGGAATTAGAAAACCAAATTAAAAGACCAATGCGGATGCTCTAACAAATCAGTCCTATCACTAAAACCATTAAAATAAGAGCTGCTATATATAGCGTGGAGGCATACATCAGTCAAACAGCTGTTCATTTTCATTTTCTGATCCAGCGGTTCTCTTTTCTCCGATCGATATTTTTCTATTTTTAATTGTGTCTAAAAAATATATCATGATCATTCAATTATAAAAAAATGAATGATCCATATTTCTCTCAATCCATAACGGAATTAACATGAAAATAAACATCTGTACGTGTCTATATTCTTGATTGAGGCTAGCTATGTACTATCAATAGTACATATTGACCGATACTACAGATCAATATTATTATTTTTAACGTGATTCTACACATAAATATTATTCTTGCAAATCAAATTTGGAGGCCAAATCTTCTTATCTCCGGAGGGGACAAACATTTCCTCTAAATATCCGTTTCCAAAGAGTAATCAACCTGAAGCCTTATAATTCAAATGGTTCATGCTTATTCGCAGAGGAGAGGACTAATTAAGGACATCATAAGATTCATAACTAGAACGCACAGTCACTCAAAGTTCATAACAAAAAATTGGATCAGAATCCGCTGTTTTTCTAAAAAGAAAAACAGACTCTCTTTTTTGAATAGACGGTTGAGAAACACCAAAATATTTTAAGATTCGTGCAGTAAAAACCGAAGTACTTTGAGATCAGTGCAGAAACCGATCCGACCATCCAATCGAAAACGCAGGGTCTGTTTTTCTCCTCAGAAAAGCAGCAGATTCGGATCCCAAAAAAGTAAGCAAGTCCAGTCCAATTCACCCATAATTAACTTTTAGTGGAATGCAACAATAGGCATGGATGTCAAGTTTCCGCGCATTCCCTCTTCTTACCTCAAAAATTCACAAGTCACTCATGAGTCATGAGTCATGGCTCACCTCACCCAACACTAGAAAGGATTTTCGTCAAAAAGAAAAGTTAACTGAGCCGTTGGATCTTGATCGGAGGCAGATGGTGGTGAAAGCAACGGAACAGGAGGCTAAGAGCGCCACGTCGTGCTCGGTGGCGTCTACGGAAAAGGAGTAGTACTGTGATGGGGATGCCAAAGAAATTAACCTTCGAGTGACGACAATTGGAACTGGAAAGAATCCGGATCCCATCACCGCCTGTAATCCGTTGAATTCAATTTCAAACCATTGGAACATCTCAGTTTTATTGACTAATACCTCGGAAATTCCTTTATTGGTGAGGATGGCACCTCAGATTCTCAGTGGACCGAAATGAACATGCCACGCAATATAATGTTGTACATCTTATTCTTATTGTGGGGGCATGGGATCCATGGATAGGTACATTGATGATTTCCAGCTGTCCAATTTTTTATGTATTATTATTATTAAGTAAAATTATATCTATTAAATAATAGTAGAAATATTTTATGCATGTTAAATATAGTCATTTATTTTTTAAATCATGCTTAATCTTGTTAGTTAACGTGCTTCAATTTAAAAGCAATAAACAAGATATTATTTAAATATGCATTAGAAGATAAATAAATAGATAATTTTCTACGGATTTTACAACGTGTTTTTTTTTCATTGATTTGAGTATAAGACAATTACTTTAAAATGAGCGAAATTTTCTGATTTCAGCTAGTTTATAATTTCAGTATAGTATAATAGTGCACATGTTTGAAATTGAAACAATAACCAAAACGCATGCCAGTCCACCCTTTTTTTTTTCTTTTTCCTCCATCAAAACCTTTAATTCTATGACCAAACTTGATGCAACGAAGTTACTCTCGGTCCACTCAAGCTGACACAGAACTAGTGATAGGCTGATAGCCTGATAGATAGGTGAACGGAACCGGTGCAATCTCAAACCGTAACTTGAGTTTACCGCAAAAATCCACATCCAAAAACGATTTCAGATCATCTACAGTACTACAATATGAAGAAAAGCACAGAAACCGTTGGATTGCCTTCAGATCCGAGATTGCGCGAATCTTAAGGCAATCCAACGGTTCACATGCTTCACTGCGTATTATCTTAAGGCAGAGGATAAGCACTCTCCAAAATTTGCATATTATCAACCATCACTTATCACAATGTTACTTCTCTAAAGGAAAATTCTAAAAAGGTCACTCCTGAATATTCATTCCAAATTTCCATAACTCTCTCCAACTATATCCTTCCTTACTCCTTCCATACATTTCCAACCCCCTGTTATCTATCTGCAAGTCCAATAATTATCTGCCATGGCCTCCACCACCGTCGTCTGCGAGCTGTCGCCGCAGAAGTCAGCCGTAAAACGGGACGTGCAAGTCCCGAAAGTAAGAGCGGCTAATCCGGCAGTCGAGCCGGACAAGAAGATCATGCTCCAGCCCCGGGTATGCACGCTTAGATCGTACGGCCCGGAGACCCGGGACACGGTCGTTAAGCTGGAGCGGCAGTCGGACGATACTACCTCGCAGTTCTTCGCCTCCCTTGCTGATTACATAGAGAGCTCTAAGAAGAGCCACGACTTCGAGACCATCACGGGCCGCCTCGCGATGGTCAGTAATATATATATATATACTAATAATTATGTTGATCAGTAGCTAATTGACAATCGATTGTGATATGATATGATGAACGCTTGAAAAGTATATATGCCTGGTTTAATTCCATTCAGCCAGTTTTAGTTGTGAAAAGTGAAATCCCTTGACCAGATCTGGAGTACTCAATCCAAATCATACAGTTTTAGTGGATGAAAATCTAAAGCAGGGTCTGCTTTTCTGATTGGATGGTCGGTATCGGTTGTCGCACCGATCTCAAAGTACTTCGGTATTTGCTGCACCGATCTCAATGTACTTCGGTGTTTCTGAACCGTCGGATCAAGAAAAGCAGATGATCCCGATCCAGTTTTAGTTGTGCAGTAGCTTTCTTGATATGTATTCATCCTATTATAATTATGATCTGAAAATTTGGACTAACATCATTTGCTATGTCGGTAATTAGCGGTAAATCGTGGTTTAGTACTTTTCTTAACTATTTTGCATTCTTTTTTGTGCAGATCGTATTTGCAGCTACGGTATCGAGTGAGCTGGTGACAGGCGATTCATTGTTTAAGAAACTCGATATGCTGCAGTTGGAAGAGGCATTAGTAGTGTGTCTCGCCGTCATTGGCTCAGCCGCAGCATTCGCATGGGTTTCCAGTGCACGGAGTAGGATCGGGCAGATTTTCACCGTGAGCTGCAACGCATTCGTCGATTCTCTGATTGACAACCTTGCGGAAGCTCTGTTTTACGAGAACGAGCTGAGCGACTGGTCCGATGACAAATAGATAAAAAATTAGAACATCTTGTGAACTAATTTTGTTAATTGAGGGGGAGTGCTAATTCCCTAACATATGGCACGATGCCATGCAGCATGTGCGACGTTGGATCGCCTCGAGATTTGGGCTAGCATGAATCTTGAGGAGATCCAACGGTCCACGTGTTGCATGGTATAGTACCATATGTTAGGAGATCTGAAATCATTGAGGGGAGGGGGGGTGAAGGCATGTATATAATATAGATTTATGTATATATATATAGATATAGATATCATAGAAGTACATAGACAAGTGCAATTATATGCAAGTAGTTATTTTAGTTTAGTGTAACATATATATATGGGGTTTTGGGGACAATAAACCCCTAAAAATTTAAAGTCAGGGACTCCTGTGAGAACCGTTTAAAGTTGAAATCTTGTATTAGGATATCAGGAGGTAAAGCAATAAATTGTATGAATTATGTACAAATTTCTGATTGTGTGTTTATGAAAAAGAGTTCCCTGTTTTCTCATGCTTGCAAAACTATTATGTTGAACAAAGGAACTGTGCAAAAAAATCTGTTTCATTTCTCATATTAACATGTAATTTCTCATACTTCAGTTATATATTACATGGATTGAAGATGTACATGAGACATGGCAAAGAACAGTAATTTAGGGGGGCTGATTTTTTTCATTGCATCTCTCTTATACATCCAGTACAGGTTCTAACACAACAAAGGAATGACCTATACATATTATCAGAGATGGTGTTTCTATATATTAAGCAGCTGTTTCTATGGCTTGAATGCATTCCAACACGGTTGCCTCATTAGTCATCGCCGACAAGAGAGCCTCATGTGCAGCTTTGTTGTTCTTAATAAGTGATCCGGCAAACAAAACCTGCAATATGCCAAGATTAAGTTAATTTTCGCTTTTGGATTTGGAGAAAACAGTTATTTTCAGCAAGAACAAATAACGTACTGCCCATCGTGTAAGGTTTAGCTGCTGGTCCTTGCTTAGTGGCGGCCTGCTTCTGTTTATAAACCTCTGGATTGACATGAAATACATTAGCTTCCAAGTTTTATCCTAAATAATGAGAAATCTGTGGAAGAAACTAATCGTTTAGTGACTACCTGAAGACTGACGAGATCAGCTGATTGCCCCATTACCTTATCATATTTTAGACCTTCAGCAGCTAGCCCGGCCATTGACACAACAGCCAACCTGGGAATGCGAATTTATTTCAGAATTGTAAATAACAAGTTTTTGGGCTGATTCTTTTATGTCATAGTGTAATAGTTAGCCAGCTCTCGTTTGAACCAGAATTGTCTAATGGCAAAAAAATCAAAGATCAAAAAAAAAAGATCGTAGAAAGTTACTTGTCAAGTCCCTTGCTGTTGAGCTGTCCACTATAAATCAACTTCTCTAACTTTTCATCAACTAAATTTACATGCTCTTTTCCAATGTCTAAGGAGTATCCCAAGATTGGTAGGCCGATCAAATATGCAACTGGGTTCCAATAAAATGTATTAAACCTAATTATCCAAAAAAATCATGGGAAATACAGATTTGCATAGATGTAACTCTGGGAAGTACCTAAGAAGTGAGCAGCTTCGTGCCTTGCAATTCTGTCTTGATAGTCAGGAAAAGATGATGAAAGTGCCCCAATTGCAGCCTGCAGTAGCCTGCAAAGGGTTCATATAACATGTCAATGCACTAATATTAACTTGCAAATAGACAAAAGGCCCGCAAATTACATGAATTTGGAGGGGCAGAGATAATAGAAAAATACCCAGGTGCAACGCTGCCGATAGCCAGTACTACCAGAGAGATGCTTCCAATAAGGTATGGTACAAAGAAGCCCCAATCCTGAAATTATTACAATACAAGAATTAAGTGACTAACAGCAAGTATAGTTAATTATCACTAAATCTGTAATTATACAAGCAAAATATAGTTTTATGCATAGTACCCCAGGCAATTGGCCAGCGAAAACAGCAAGAAACCCTGTTGTACCTACTACTGTAAATAAAAATGCTGCCTGCACAACAAAAAACCACTTATGAAATCCGCATTCCAGCTTGAAGCCATATTATGTAAGCAGTTTGCATTCCGTAACAGATAAAATATATGTAACTGTTTACAGATTCATGGGGAGAAACCTTACATCATTTCTAACACTAGGAATGGCAAGATTCTCAGCGTTTTTTATGCCAAGAGTCGTTAGCTCCCGCAAAGAAGTCTGAAAACAGAAAAGCAAATTCAACATTACTGAAAAGCTGTACAGTCAGGCACATTGATAGTGAGCTCGTAAAACAAAAACATACAGATGATTTTTTCATAGAAAGAATCATAATCAGTCAGTGTGGATTTTATCTGTTATTGCATGAGCAACACTTGCCCAATATTTCTCTCAAGTGTTGGACTGACCATACGACGTGAGACATATGGTTGGGAGCTCCATTTGTTCGCCCAGCCAAGCTCTCTCAGCTGATCAAGCGTCGCCTTCACTTCTTCGCTATCTTTCTGTTTTACCAAATAATAACCAAATATTAATATAAACTATAAAGTACAATTAAATTGAAAAACTAAAAAGTATGTGGTTTATACCTAATTTCAATTAGTTGTATTAATTTGGTTGCAATATATTTCTACAACTTGCAGATGTACCATTTTATGATGAATATTAGTTGAACTTGCTTTATTAGGTTCTTTCTTTTCTACTATTTTGATAACTAATACTCAATTTATAATGCTTATTAAACAAATATACAAAACACACCAAAGCTTAGTGACAAGTAATTGCACGAGTACAACTATAATTTTAGGATTCTTAACTTCATATACAATGTACCAATTAGTAATGTTCGATATATACACTAATTACCAGCATAAACTGCATGTACTCAATCAAAACTAATGTCTAATATATATATCTGTTCAATATCTTTTTAATCTCATACATTATCACCTTATATAATCTCAAATTTTTGGTAAGTACTTGAAAAACTTGGGTAAAAAAGAAAAAAAAAAAAATCAACCTTCTTAATGGCAGCTTCCAGCGGTTTGAAATCAACCGCAGCTTCGGGAGCCGCAGAAGAAGAATCCCCAATCCGCCATTTCCTCCCCAAACCGGACCTCCCAATCCGGAACCCCACACGCAGCAACGCGGAGTCCGTTATCGGTTGAGCTGTGGTGGTTACTAAACCCGCCATTTTTTTTTTTTTGTTCGGTACTTAATTCCCCACCGTTGGAAGGAGGCGAAGAAGAGATAACGCCAGCGAGCAAGTCCTAGCGCGGCAGATTTGAGGGATCCAATAACCAATGCCCACGCTGCCTATTTTTTAATGAGGAGGGATCTAATAACCATAGATTTTGGCGACCGTAGTGATCATTTCACTATTTATATATAAATTGACAAATCTAAACCATTAGATGTATTCTAAATCATCTAAATAATATATACACAAAAATGATAAAGTTTTAATATCGTTTCAATAGTCATCAAGAGGAGAAAAAATCATAAAATTTGAACCGTCGATTTTTGTTAATGCTTGAAGCATATGTAAATAAAATCAAAATAATATAATTTTTTGTATACACATAAAAAAAGATATATACAACACATTCTATCAATTAGTTTTGTCATTTAACAGTATAAATTGTAGTTATTTCAAATTTAATTTCACGGTCACCGATCGGTCACCAAAAACATGGTTATTTGATCCCTCCTCTTTTTTAATTGAGGGATCCATTGACGTATAATGACAATTTTGACGATAGAGATTTTAAAAAATTTGTAATAATTCATAAAAAATCTATAAAATAAAATTTTTTTTATGGATACATTCCTTAACTTATAGATTAATAGTGTTTCAAATTTCAATCAATTTGAACATCGTTTGATGGTTTATCAAAATTTTATACATTTTTTAACGATTGAAATTTAACGAGCCTTAAAAAGCTATCAAACATCAATTAAATTGAATATGATTTGAAATATAATCAATCTATATGTTAAACAATATCTCTATAAAATTTTTTCTATTTTTTAGAATTTTTAACTATTTTTTACAAAATTTTTAAAAGAACCATTGTCAAGATTGTCAACATATCTATTGTCAATGGATCCCTCTTTTTAATTTAAATAAATTGAAAATTCTAAACCGTTAGATATATTCTATATTATCTCAATAACATATACAAAAAAATGATAAAGTTTTGATATTGTTTCGATAGTCATCAAGAGAGGAGAAAAAATCATAAAACTTGAACCGTTGATTTTTGTTAATGCTCGGTGCGCATGTAAATAAAATCAAAATGATATAATTTTTTGTATACACATAAAATATGATATATACAACGTAATCTATCAATTAGTTTGTTATTTAAGAATTTAAAATGTAGTTATTTAAAATTTAATTTCATAGTCACCGATCGGTTACAAAAAACATAGTTATGTGATCCCTCCTCTTCTTTATCTGCCAATTAATTTGGTGCTAAAAGAATTATTTTTGGGCCGAGCCCAGTAGCGTCTCTTTCAGCCCAATTTTAAATTATTTTTGGGCCGAGCCCAGTAGTGTCTCTTTCGGCTCAATTTTAAATTGTTTTTGGGCCGAGCCCAGTTTTGTCTCATTCGGCCCATATTATTTCCAGCAGATATTTGCTTTCGGCCTAATTAAATTCTATGGTACTGTTAATACTACAAAGTGTCCCGTACTATGGCTCTATATTATCATTTTTAATTTAATTAACCGATCCAAACCACTCAATATGATCTCCATATATAAATGTCATTGTAGACCAAAATTTATAATTTTTGGTACTTTTTAATTATTTTTTTAGATAATAAAAAAATGACTTAATGTAAACATTATATACCATTCTAAAATATGGTTTTTTATTATATATCAAAATATATAGTTAAAAAATTTTAAAAAATATAAATTTAGATTGATCAATTGAACTTCAAATATTATAATATGGAGCTATAGTACAACCCATTTTATACTATTAATATTAATAGTAATGTAACCTCACTGTTCAATTATTCAACAGTTCTCATCTTCATTTTTGTACTTTCCTTCGTTTTGTTTTTCTTTCCTTCTAATCTGAAATTCAATCCACAAATTATTAATCTCAAGAAATTTCTCGCGCCACGACTTTTTTCCCACTTACACGTGTTGCCATACCAATCACAACATGAACTCAAAATTTCAAAATCAAAAAAGAAAAAAAAAAGAGCAAATCAAATCCAAACTTATTCTCCTAAAAAAATCATCAGATAATAAGAAAAAAAAAAAAAAGAAAAAGAAAGAACACTTCCTACTCTCATCTCAAACTTTCAATCTTCATCTCCGTTCCTAATGCTTCTCTTCTTCCCCGTTCCCGCCAAGCTCACTGCCACTCCGGCTAAGCGGAGAGTGAAGCCTGCGCGGGCGTCCATCAGTGTAGGATCGGGAGACGAGGATGCCTTCACGAGGTACTCCGGGTACCTCTTCCGGAACGGCGCTCTGCCGGAGGCGCAGCTGCTGACCGAGTACGATCCGCCGGTGATCGCCGGGATCTTCCGCTGCAGGCCGCTCCTGGTCCTCAGAAGGTTTGCACAGATCAGTACGACTTTTGGGAGGTGGTTTGTGCGACGGTACCTCGACGGCGTCTCGGATCGGTCCGAGGCGATGTTCAAGGTCCGATCTTGAATAATTGTCTAGGTTGAATTGTGAAAGAATTGTTCTTGTTTGTGTTAGATATGAAGACTGATTAGTGATTGATTTTAATTGCAGACTAGAGCAGCTGAGCTTCGGAGGATATTACTAGAGCTTGGCCCGGTAATTCAATTTATACTTGTTAATTTGAGAATCCCCCAAAATAGATCAACATTGAAATACAGATTGCATAATTACATTCCTTTGTAATCATAAGATATTGGTGGCATTTGATGCTTAAACTGTTCATCAAAACTAATTCCAAATTGGAAGGCTTCAATATTAGTTGCATTTGATGGAATACCCGATGCCAGTCAATCTGCATAATATCCAATATATGACTAGTGTGAAGTTTAATAACATGCTGACAAACCTTTTATGTGATTTCAATTTTGGTTTGGTTTGGTTTAGTGATACTGCCAAGATTGTCAATTTTCCTTTCAATCGTCTTTCTATGAATGTTTCTTGTTCTTCTACTTAGTTCGTTACTTAATTTTCAGGCATTTGTGAAGATTGCTCAAGCTGTGTCGTCACGGCCTGTAAGTTAAGTTCTTGACTTAATTTTCAAATGCATGAAAATTTAGTTCCAAACTGTGTAATAATCTTGCGATTCGCAGGATGTGATTCCACCTGAATACCTTGCGGAGCTGTCTTTGTTGCAAGATCGTATTGCACCATTCTCCACTGAAGAGGCTTTTAGGATAATTGAAAAGGAGCTTGGTATGCCGGTCGATGTGCTATTTTCTGAGATAACTCCGCAACCAATCGCTGCTGCATCGCTCGGTCAGGTCAATAATCTTTCTAGTCTTCTAAGAAATGAAATCATAAAGTTATTATACCTTCCTATGTTGACTACAAAGACATCACTGACACAAGCAATATATTGGTGCTTGACATGACCAAGAAACAAAGGATGATCAGCATTGTCACCTCATTTCGTAAAAATTGCAGGTATACCAAGCAAGATTACGTGCTAATGGAAAAGTGGTGGCAGTTAAAGTGCAAAGGCCTGGGGTTCAAGCAGCAATTTCGTTAGATATATATATTTTGAGGTACCTTGCAGGGATAGCAAGGAGAGTCGGCAAGCTAAATACTGACCTTCAGGTAATTGTTTGTGGATTTGCCCCCCTTTATTTTTTTAGCCTTAGTCTGTCATTCAGTTTCACAGTATTTCTACTACTATATCTACCATGTAATCCTAAGACATCTTTTCTATAAGATAGGGAAAAGAAATTAGGTTAGACCCAAACCGGTTGGATTTTATACTGGTTGGTATTGACTCGTATGGTAAATATCTAATCGCGGCAGTCTGAAGTGAAATTTAATTACTTTCACGAGTTTACTTAGAATTTACTTTTTGGAGATCCTATTTGCAGGCTGTGCTTGATGAGTGGGCATCAAGTCTTTTCAGGGTATTGTTCTTTTTCCCAGATCCCTCTTGTTTTTTCACACAACTTCTTTCTCTTAGTATGTCTTTTTCAACTGCTGGAATATCCTGAAGCTACTATTAGCAACCCAACCATACTATAATTGAACAACAACAGCAAAGCCATTGCTCCCAAAAAGTTGGGTTAGACTAGAAATGAAACTTAATCGATTGGGCTTCAGTTCCATGAGAGTGGCTGAACTTTTAACTTTTGGTCCACCAAGTCTATCACAACCCTCCTCATTTCTTATGGCTTGGGGCAGGCTATGTAGAAAACTACAGGGCGGAATTGATACATGCCTATAGTTTATATTTGTGACAAAGTTCCATGGAAGCTCTTACTTTCTTCATATAATGCAGAATTTATTTTCAGAAATTGCAAGAATAACGTCAGACAACAAGTAAATTAGAAATAAAGAACATTGCCATAATCACATACTTAGAGGCACTTGATACATTTCAAATTACAAATTTTCTCCACTAATTTTTTGTTTTAGTGCTTTCTAAAGTCCAACTAAACAAAAAAATAGACAGAAAAGATTGTCCGCATTACATAATTACGTTCTTACC
The DNA here is from genome assembly GCA_030179965.1 of Cyperus esculentus. Taxonomy (NCBI): domain Eukaryota; kingdom Viridiplantae; phylum Streptophyta; class Magnoliopsida; order Poales; family Cyperaceae; genus Cyperus; species Cyperus esculentus. Next base: position 9,539 of record JASGLE010000531.1, on the reverse strand, counting down.
CTCTTCTTCTACTTTTTTCCATTTCACGACACACATTCCATTACACTGCTTACATTTAAAATAAAGGATGAAAAACTATAGATTGACTAGTTTCTTTCTGGGGTTGCTTCTTATCTTTTGTTATTTTCGAAAAATACATGTTATTGACCTAAGAATTGTATTAATGTTAGTTATCAGAACAATAAAAAATTAACGTCAGTTTAGCGCTCTTAAATTTTTATTCTAATTCTTAGTGAAATAGATCTTCCTTTTCCGAAATTCATTCCTGATTTATAGATTCTTGGTTAAAAGGAATCCCATGATATGTTTCTTAGATTTCACATTGAATACAGGTAAATCACATTTCATGCAGGAGATGGATTATAATGCTGAAGCAAGGAATGGAAAGAAGTTCAGGTAAAATCTATGTTGCCCTCTGAAGTTAAGATATGGCTTGATTTTCAATGGATGCAGCTTAATAGTACTGAATTATTATTGGAAGTTTGAACAGTGAGTCCTTTAATGGTAGAATATTTTCACACTGATTAACAAATAATTATTTACATGTCATTTGGAGCGACCTTGTTCCTTTCAGACCTAGTAGGTGAAAGTAATCATAGAAAGTAAAAGAATATATCCATGAATTTTGTTCCCCACCGATCAGCAAAACTCAAGTGTCATCAATATGGTATGGGCTTAGCAAAGATGGAGACGTCTGATAATCCCACTCTGTGTAAAATGTAATGCTGACTGTTTCTTTATTGTTAATAGGGAACTATACGGAGGGCTGAAGGATGTCCTTGTGCCGGAGATGTATACCGATCTGACGAGCCAACGTGTCCTAATCATGGAATGGGTGGAGGTTGTGCACCTTGTGAACATTTTTATTTTTATTTTATTTTTATTTATTGCAGTACAACTCTATTTTTGAAAACAAGATATAGTGTACACCTCTTAATCTTGATAGATATAATCAGTTTTGATAAAAAATGGTTTGCTTTAAAAGCTACCGGAATGATGTGTTGAGGTTTAGAAAGAAAAACATGAATGTCTTTGTATAATTGAATTCTGGTTGTTCTTGACCCTGCAGGGGGAGAAATTATCTGAAGTTAGAGATCTTTATTTGGTTGAGGTTTGAACTCTTCTTTATCTGGCAGTGTGGAATTACTTTGTCAATATATGATTTAGTTGTGAATGTAATTTTTTTCTTTTACTTTTACTTTCTTAAACCTTTCGTAGGTTGGGGTTTATTGCTCCCTATCTCAACTTTTAGACTACGGATTTTACCATGCAGACCCACATCCAGGAAATCTCCTACGATCATCTGACGGGAAGCTCGCCTACTTGGGTAAGCAAATTCCATTCAACTAATATTGTATGTCTGAACTCATCCCATTGCTTCTCTGTAATATAGATCTTTTTATTGCTAGATTTTGGAATGATGGGTGAATTTAAACAAGAACTAAGGGATGGTTTTATTGAAGCTTGTCTCCATCTTGTAAACCGTGATTTTGATGGTTTGGCAAAGGACTTTGTTACTCTTGGGTAAGAAAATATTGAAATTATTGTCACATTATCAAATCTGTACACATTTCGCAAAGGACTTTGTTACTCTAGTCGGATTTTATCTCTTGCCTGTCCCAGTTTGTTTGCGACTAAGAACTTGGTTGTATTACTCTGCATGTGTCCTTCTTTCTAATTGTACTATCTCCACCACTAGTTCATTCTGTTGGCGAATAACAATAATAGGTCTGGTACCTGCGAGTTGCAACTGGCATGCTAAAATTTTTTGTTTTCTCAACAACCAAGCTGACTCCCGAAGCCCATATTAGTCAAATGAAATGATCATATTATCTTGAGTTGTGCTGTTTTAATATATCCATATTGCCTCATATTTGTTCATACAAACTTGGTACCAGACTGGTCAACTTCTTGGTGTTGATTTGGTAATAAGAGAGGGGCAAAATTTCTCATTGTTTATGTGCATTTTTCCCTTTCAAAAATCTCGAATCTCCACATAATGCAGACCCCAGAAAGCATATTGAGTCTTAACTACAAACATAGCATTTCTTATTTGTCATAATTTGGCTTCTTAGCTTTTATCTGCATGAAATTTGGGTATGCATTGATTGTGAATCATCTTTTTTTATTTTATTTTCTTCTTATTTTATCATTAAAACTTCTGATATATTTTCTACTCAAATGAAACTTTTTTCCTAGGCTTCTTCCTCCAACTGCACAGAAGGATGAAGTTACGAAGGCATTAACGGGTAACTGCAGGGCAAATTATAGGCTAATATATCAAATTAAAAAATTACAAGAGGAATTACCTTGACTTCATTTTGTTTCAGGCGTGTTTCAAAATGCTGTGAACAAAGGAGTTCGTAGCATAAGCTTTGGAGATCTCTCAGGGAATTTGGGAGTCACAATGTATGGAGAGTTCTTTTAATCTTAAATATATTTTTGTAAATTTATTATTGTTTATCCCCTTCCATGTGCTATTAATAGGTACAAATTCAAGTTCCGGATACCTTCATACTTCTCCCTTGTCATTCGGAGGTAAATTAATTGAATACCATACAGAAATATTTAATTTTTAAATTTAGGTTAAAATTATGCTCCATGATTTGAAGAAATATATATTTGCAGTCTGGCTGTTTTAGAGGGAATCGCAATCAGTTTTGATCCAAACTACAAGGTATTGAGTAGTTCATACCCATGGATTGCAAGGAAGGTTCTCACAGATAGCTCCCCAAAACTGAGAGCTACATTGGAAACCCTCCTTTACAAGGTTCCTAGTTGTTAATTTCAAGATTCAAGATGTAGCAAATAGAATACTGTGATTCAATTTACCTGATTGCTTCTTCTTCTCTTCTTTTTATTTTTTTATTATTATTTTTGACAGGATGGTGTTTTCCAAATTGATCGTTTGGAGTCATTGATAAGTGAGGTATTTCTTATTGGTGCTTCTAATAGATAGGCATATGCTTAATTTAATTTTAAATGCAACCAAATTAACATAGCCAAATGCCATATTTAGCATCTGGTGTTTGTTAAGTATCTCAGGCAAAATCAAGCTTACCTTAATAATGCAGTATCTAAAATGTCTAGTTCTAGTGTTCACTGATAATGCATTATCCTTTCGAGCAAATTCTTCAACTGCATTAGTTAGACATAATATACAATCTTCGCAATTATTTCAGTCCCTTAGAGCAAGAACAGAAGAAACATTCGAGAGACAACAAGCTGGAGAGAGTGATGATAGCAGGACAGTTAAGCAAGTTCTCTCCTTCATGTTGACTGAGAAGGTACTTCTAAATCCGAATTTGAAATTCTTTTGCTGTAAAGCTGCAATGGAGGAAAATGTTTAGTATTCGAGTTTTATTGATGGAGAAATTCATGTTAACGGGTTTCTAGGGTGCTTTTGTGAGGGAAATACTACTGCAAGAGATTGCTAAGGTACATATTATCCTTCTATTAGTTTTATAGCCTGTAGTGCTACACAATTCATTTCTTGATATGATAATTTACCCTGCTTTTGACTATGGCATTCACTTTATACCTTGAATATCGGAACTGGTAAAGCAGCTAGTGCTGAGAAATTATAGAGAAAGCTTAAATATTGTCATTCATCGTGTAGGGATTAGATGCTCTCACTGTTGCCACCTTTGACTCGGTTACATTGACAACTGCTTCAAGATTGCCTCTTTTCATACCATCATCATCATCTACAACATTGGGACCAGAGGATATAACAAATTTGAGAACTTTACGTCGACTTCTCGTGATATTATCAACACTTCAGAAGCCAGCAAGTGAAGTTAACGTATAATTTATACAGCTTATTTGCATTTTCAGATAGTATTTTTTTTTTTTTGTCCAATTTTAGTTAGCTTGTAATTGGTTTTTTGGCTTCTCATGCTTTCAGCAACTTAAGGATGGCAGTTCTGAGGAGACTAAGATGAATAGTGTCGAGGAGGTGTCTCTTGTGTTTAATGAGATGACATCTGCACCAGATCTGCTACCTCTTATTTCTGTTATCCCTGAGGTACAGAAACCAAAAATAAATTGTGCAATTAGGTTAAGCTCGTAATGATTAATGCTGTCAATCTCTTTGTTCTGCAGTTACCGCCAGAGTCGCAAGAGCAATTGCTTCGATTGCCCGTAGATTTAGCTGGGAGGCTTTTTTCTCGAGCTGTAGCAAGAACAATCAGAAGACTTTTCATCTAGAAGTTCTTTTACCTTCTGAAGACAAGTAATTGAAACATTTCTTAAAATCCAACAGTGTTCACAATCTGTCCAATATTGCTACAACCTGTAAATTGTAATAGATGAGTACTGTACCATGCACTTACTTTTCCCCCACATGTAAGACATGAGTACGTATAGAAAAGCCTTTTAACAAAAGATCTGAAATTAGTGAAACTGATTATATTCACATACTTCCCGTTTGGTAAGTGTAGTAAGTTAAAGCGGAGTAAAACGTTAAATCATCTTAAATCAGTGGTGTTTGGTGGTAGTGAAGAAATAGATGAAGTAAAGTTGATGTTATGTGTAAAAAATGTGAAATGCTGGTGATTTAGTTTAATACACCTGTATAGCTGCGTTAACTTACTACACCTTAAAATTGATTTAAGAGTTTAAATCAATTTTACTATGGCTATCAAACACATAGATAGCTTCTTTTCTGTTCTACTGCTCACTGAAACTTACAAGTTACAAATTAGGATATTCTCTAGGTCTAAAGAATCATTCTAAACTTTGATTGCGTGGACCCGTTAAAGAGTCCGTATCCTATCAGTCAACTCAAATTTTGAGTTTGCTGACTGCAAAATCTGGACAAGTCTGTTTTGGATCTCGATCAAGAGCTGTTAAAACAATTAGTGTTGAGATTTATGAAGTCTGTTGTAAAATCAAAGTTCGGGAAACTCAAATTGTATGAAATCTATTTGATATTTCATTAAGACAGTCTTAATTATATTTTCTCTATATAACATATCAATACTCAAATTGTATGAAATCTAAAGCAACTTATTTTTCCATATTAAACTTGCATTATGAACTTATTTGTGATTTGTGTTGAGATTAGCAAAACGAGTGGTGATTACAAGGCCTTTTCTCTTGTTAAATGTATTTTTAGAGTTTCCTTGTGGCAATAAATTAAAATGTACTGTTTACACACGAATTTCCTTTCAGATCTCTTGTTGCTTATTAGCATCCTAAAATAATGCCCCATCGGCTAGATGAAATGTCATGTTTTTATTATATATATCATCGGTTCCAGAGATACATTTATATGCAACTTAAAATGAAAAAATGGACACAAGATCTATTCCTATGGGATTCTTGAAAGATATAATCCCTCGGATAAATCATTATCCACTCACAACACTTGCTGTCTCTAACCACATCTAATTTATTATTTCATTTTACAGGACGTTTTCACTCAACACAGACCACTATAAACAAGCAAATATTATTGAAAATTGACTTGTACAACAGGAATGGTACATATCTTTTAACTATTTCTGACAACGATCCTCTCGGCAAGAAAGGTCTCCATCTTTAATAATGCCTGAAAAGTAAATAATGTAAACTATCAAAAGGAAAGGTGAGGAGGAAGTTACTAATCCGTTACAAGTAATCTAGAGGAAGCTCTTGTTACCTCGATGGCGATGGCTGTTGGTGTTAAGGCAGAAACATCTATCAAACCCTGTTTTGCTGCCATATCTGCATCAGTAGAGAAAATATACTATTAGTGAAATATTGCCCAAGTATTGGGTGTCTTACATTCAACAGTCGGTATCCAATTTAATTTCCAGGATTAATCCCTCAGACATGTTGTTATCTGAGTCTTACATAAGAGAGTGCCAACAACTTTTCTATCTAATCGTCCACCAACACATCAAAATTTGAATTATGTTAAACTCATGCCTCAACTGTCTAACACATCAAAATTTGAACCGTCAAACTCATAACTATAGTGGTTAATTCAAAACTCATAACTATAAGTCTATAGCTGTTTGAATCTCATAAGTCATGACTGTTAATTGAAAACTCGTGACTATGACTTTTAAAACTACAAAACTACAGTCAACCCACTTTCTCAGTTCTGCCAACAACCCACGTGAAAACCCACGTGCGCTGGTGCAGAAGAGAAGGCTCACAGGTGTGTGAGGTTGTGTTTTGAATAATAGTTATGAGTTTTTAATTAACAATTGTGAGGTTTGAATCACCAATTATGACTTTTGAATTAACAATTACTGGTTTGTCCTGTCCAATGGCTAGATATGAGATGTGTTGGAAGGTGAATGTTTTCCTTGTTATCTAAGTGAGATATTGTATCTGCTATAGTCATGCCACGGCATATAGCCAAAAATTAAGAAATTATATCATTATAGCAAAGACAGGGATCCCTTGACAATCCTTGTATTGACAAATTTTTTTTTTAAAAAGATTGAAAAAAAAATCTTTAAAAACTCTAAAAATTGTAAAACTTTTATAAAATGTTGTGGAGCTTATGGATTGATTATGTTATCAATTTCGAAGCTATCTAAGTATGTTTGATAGTCCATAAAAGACCAGTAAAATTTAAACCGTTAAATCTGTACAAATTTTGGATAAGCTATTAAATGATATGCAAATTGCTTAAAAATTTAAAATACACTCAATCTATAAGCTCAAAAATGCATCTTTAAACTTTTCTCTATTTTCAATATAATTTTTAAAGTTTATTTGAATTTCAAATGTCAAGATTGTCATAATAGCAATTGTCAAGGGATTCCTCCTTTATCGTAAAACATAGTAATCTTTCAACTATTCAAAATGATTATGGTGCATTATGGTATCAGGTACACATGTAGCAGAAGCGTCGCACAAGAACATACCTTCAAGAGAAACTCTGATGTCAGCATTTGGATAGGCATCTGACCTTTGTTCAAAGAGTGCTGTCAACTTTGCGTAAGCCTGCATCAGACCAAATTTTCGTATTAAACTGGTCCATTCATTATTAAAATAGTGGAAATTTGCAGGATTAAAATACACAAGAAATGCAGGTGATGTTGATCTTTGATATTAACAGGACTACATAAATGCCCATAGGGGCTAAAAGGCCTTGTCGTTGTTGTGACAAGACATTTGCAGAAAACACCATCAATTATAAACATTGTAAAGATGCCTTTTCAGTATTGTGAGAACTGTATTACTCGTTTATTTCTTAAATTAAGAGCTTAAAATCATGATTTCTACCATAAGCGATTATTGACCAAGGAAAAAAGTGTTTTCTATGATGAGAAACTTTCATACGCGAACTTATTTCAACAGAGATCTGATTTTGTTGATTATAATATGCTTAGTTAATTTTAGGAAGAATTGTTCTTTTTGGATGATGCTAGCAACTCACAGTAGAAAATATCAAAAATATATTTCAAGTTATAAAATTAAATTGTAGGGGTGCTCAATCAATTGAAAAGGACATATACCAAATTTGGGTAAGTTTATACATGTTTTGCGACTCTGATTGGGTTTCATTTCTAGCATACCCTAAGGGCTAAAATGCCTTTGTCATTGTTGGAAAATCCTTTGCCTTCCACCAAAATGTTTCAAATTTTTGACAGTGCATAATGCTACATGACACCAATTAACTCAACTCTGACACACGCCATCTAGAATTTTGTTTTTTTTTAACTTGAATAGTTTTTCCTCAAGTATATATGTACCAAGAGATGAATGTACAATAAAAGTTAGACATATGCTAGATTTATCTTATTTCTGATCTTATACCCTCTAAAGTCAACTTGCTTGTCTAGTAACAGCATCAGAACTAGAGACTTCTTATCATTTCAATTTTATCTTTATAAATCATATGCATGAAAGGTACCTTTGTATAAGGATCACCAGATTCTTCATCAAGAAGAGGACGAGATGCCGTTCCAACAGCGGCTATACGTCGAGCAAGAGCATCTAAAGGAACATCAAGCCATACAGTAATACCTTGCTTCATGTACTTCCTGGCCCAACATAAAAAATAAACTTGTTACAGATTTTTCATCAGCAAATCATAATTTTAATAAGGCTCCTAGCACAACTAGAATTTTCAAAAGGTTCTTATATTTTCATGAGCAATTATTGAATCTACTAGTATAATATAATTCTACACAAATGACCCCACAGAGAAATAAAATAAAGAAGTCTCTTTCTTACCAGTTGATAGGTCGTATAACAGCACCACCCCCAGTTGCCACAACTAGACGATGCATTGTTGACAAGTCTCGTAATACTTCACTCTTCAGAAAGGAAATAAATAAACAATCAAAAGAATGAAGGGAAACTCAATAAAGCAGAAAAAATAGTTTGCAATAATTCCTAACCAAAACAAAATCTGTAATGAAAACTTAAACCACTACCTACCTCATTATCTCTGAAGAAAGCTTCACTATGTTGCTTGAATATCTGAGCTACTGATGATATTCCCACAGCCTGCTCAACCAATTTGTCACTGAAACGTTAAGAAAGATGAGACAAGAGAACTTACGAACATGTATGGATTTCAAGAAAATAATTAAACAAGCATTTAATAGTTTTCGGTATCTTCTCCATCCAGAGGAAAGAGAACGAACCTGTCAAAAAAAGAATAACCCAACACTTCTGACAATATCTTTCCAACCGTTGTCTTCCCAGACCCCATCATTCCTATTCCAACAAGCACATAATTTAATTATACTAGTAAATACACATTTTTACAATGGAAATTAAGAGGGTAAAATAGACTAACCGACTAAATAAATACATCGCTCATTTAGGTAAGGAAGAATGTCTTGCGATTTCCTCTGCAATCACACCAAATGTAATCAGATAGTAATTATACCAAATAACATTGCTTTGTATGTGATTGGCTTTCCACCGCAACTACTAAGATCTGGATCAACCGCAAGATATTTTCAACAATTAATTACAGTCTAGTTCAAATTTCCTTGGGACCACTTTAGTTCTTCGGAAATTCTCAGGAAGCAAATTATTTCTTCACCCAATTAATTGAATTTACAGTTCCCTTTTTTGTGTCCATGGACCACATTACTTCACCAAAATTGAGAGTTGTCAGTCTACAATGAGACAAAACTCAAAAGAAATCATGAGCCATTCCCAAATAAGAAGAAAATATAGTATTAAGTTACCGAAAGGAATTCGAAGAGTCAATTTCTCTTACCCTTAGTATGAGGGCTTCATCAACCGAGTTATGAAGCTCAACTCCTGCTTCATTCAAACACAAATTCAGTCAAATAAGACTACAAATAAACCACAAAATTGCATCAAATTTCCCCCCCTAAATCAATCTCAATCCCATCATTTGTTCTATTGTTCCTAAGACAAATCCACAAAGATATTCTCACAAATTCCATCTCCTTTTTATTTTTGGGTACCAAAATTAGGGAACAAAAATGCATTATTGGACTAAAGCAGAATTTAAGCAATCAAGTCACGCAGTCTCAAATCCATATCACAATAACAAATTGAAGAACAATAAAACTACCAAAACTAATAATAATAAAAAAAAAGAAACA
>JASGLE010000530.1:0-29125 GCA_030179965.1 Cyperus esculentus | reverse complement strand
CAGCCCTACATTTTTTCTCTGTGGACCAAGGGGCTCAGCAGGAAGAGGGTTCATGAGAGAAGTACGGGGGTCAACCTGCTTCAAATATACAACATGGATTCTGGCAATCCAATGGAGTTGGACCCTCATGTCGATCTGAATGAATCAGTTTTTCTACTCTGTTTTTGGTTGTTCGCCTAAACAAGAAAGGAATTCATTCTTGTTTAGGCAGTTTCTATCATCCATACATAGTGCTTTGATCTAAGATTTCAATTCATGCTTCAACAGTAGCATATGAACTAAGGTCGAAAATATCGAATAAACAAGTGTTTCCACGACTCTACCACCCGGCCAATCCTCTTCCACTTAATCCCCTTTTTCATGGCCATATATCTTTACGGATAAGGAATGGAGAAATCTTTCTCCTGTTCCACAAATCAAATGGTTCATTTACTCCGGGAGAAGCCATCTCTTTCTCAACAATATTTTTTTCATTTGATCCAAGAGCCTTCCCTTAGATAGGAACAGATTTGCTAAATACTGATAACTCTCCAACAGAATATGAGAAGAGAAAGATCCTTTACATAAGGAACTATGGATTCTAAGTCTTCTTTGCCATCTCTGACGACGAGCCAACAATTCAGTGTGCTTTTTTTGCTTATTGAACCAATTTTCATTGAAAGATGAAGAAGGATACTTATCTAGGTCTAGGTCAGACCTCTTCTCAAACAATTCTCGACGTGAAAACCAAAAGTCCAGCCGTATGACTACCAAAAAGAATGGCTGCGGAGGTTCCCAAATGAATCGGTTTATTAGAAAAACGCTTTGTTCTTTGGAAAATCTCTCTTTTTTCTGGTACAGAATTGTTCCACTCTGCAAGAACTCCGAATCTTTCTCTTGAAGCTCCTCCTCTTGAAGCTTATCTTCCTCGTGATCAAGAGGCCACTTGCCCTGAAAAGACTCGGCCCAATAAAGAAATCCGGATTTCATATGGATATTCTCAATTTCGAGATTATCAAATAGATAGCGCCTTATTTTAGCAGACCGAACTATTTGAAACTATTTGATTGAAGAAATCGTTTTCTATCTCTTGCGGGTTCACCGCTTCGTGCCCTTCTTCAAACTCCGATTCGTCTATTTCATTTCTCAATCTATCATAATGGATAGAAAAAGATTTCTGTTGCATCATATCTAACGGATTCCTTGGTTCGGACCGAAGAAGTAATGTCTCACTGAAATTTTTTTCTATCCTTTTCTCCCATTACAAAAGAAAGAGTTCAAATCTTCGCACTTATCACTTATCAGAGTCCATTTCATAAGGATCTTCTCACTTATCCGAGTCCATTTCATAAAAATCTTCTCAAGAATTACCCATGGTATATCAAAAATATCTTGAATTTTTGATACCAAGTTTGGTAATATCAAGTTGAAATAAATCTCGGAAAGGATGGATCTTATAAGTTTGAACCCACTCGTAGTTAAGATCGTGGGGAGATATTTTTTGTAAATATTGCACTCGTAGTAATAAATATTATCTTTTTATCTTTAATATCTCCCTCGAAAATGATCACAGAAATCAGATCTTTTTTTTTTTAAGGTTATCTTGATCCTACGTTTATTAACATATTTTTTTTTGCTTCGAAAACGAAAAAGACTCCAGTTTTCTTTCTTTCCGGATGGTAAAGATTTCTTAGAACATGGATTTGATTAACAAACACTCCATGTTTGAATTGACACTGAGATACGGATGCAAGTTCTTAACTTTTGAATCAGATCGATTCATATATGATGAATAAAATCTCCAAAGAATTTCTAAAAAGTCCGTGATCGAGGAACTTTCTCTATAGCTATAGAATTTTGGATCGGCTGTAATTGGATCAAAATTTCTTGGTGGCGAGATGAAAGATCTTAAGGATTCCAGATTGGATTTCTTTGGATAAAGAGTCCTTGGAAAAACAAAAGATCCGTAAAACTTATTATAAATTTTTCGATAGAATTTAGATAATTTATACATAAAAGACTTGTACAAATTATCTCTTGTGTTACCCCTTTGTGGAAAATCCTGATCGTGAGGTATTTGTGTGTCAGAGATTCGCAGAGAAAGAGTCAAAAAAAATTGTTTTTTTTTTACCGACGTACAAAGAAGAAATTATTTTGTTGCGAATAAACAATATAATTCTTTTCAATTGGCTGGAATTTTCTACTTCAATGAGATTCGATCTTGTTAAATCATATTCAATATTGCATAAGATATTTTTTCCTTTCCTAATAAACCGATTTCCCAACCACACATTGTCGAACCAAAAATTCGATTCGTGCGGATTCTTCCCCCAACTAACCATCGGATGGATCATGTATACACAACAATAGAAATTCAAGATCTTTGTTATTTCTATCTTTGAATGAGATTTGAATTCCAGCTACGGTTTCATTACAAATCAAGTCCCTATTTTTTATGATCAGGTTTCTCGACCACCAGGAACTCCGAATGATACAGATATACTTTTTCTTTCTTGGAAGAACACAATGAATTTCTTCTCCATCCATAAAAAAACTCCCAGAAAAGGTTTTTCCTTTTGGAAGCGAAACAACCAAGTTATTGGAAGAACAAAAAGATTCTTCCCTGCATTCAACCGAACTAAGAAGCCCCCTCAAATCGAGATTTTTTCTTTCTATTAGATTTTGATTGTGGACACGATAGAGAAAGACTCCTGCTAGAACAAAAATCAAAGTCTTTAAAAAATTCTTTACGACAGCCTGCATTTGGCCGAAATCAATGAGAGTTTTCATGATCCTCCATATTTTTCTTATTTATTTTATATATATACGATAAAAATGAAAAATATTTTCTTTTTATTCGTATTGTATTTATTAAGTAATTTTTTCTCGTATTAACGAATTTTTTATCATAAACGAAATTTTTCTAGTATTGTATTAACGAATTAGCTATTTTAGAAACCTAAAGGTTTGCACTCATTAGAAGATCAGAACAGACAGATAAAAAAGCTGATTCCATTTTATTGCTGCAATGATTAATTGCATATTAATCTCGATTCTGGAAGTAACTATAATAAAAAGAAAATATAAGGCGGCTTTTACTTTTAATATCCATTTTTCGAATTGAATTCAAAAAAAAGTGAAGGAATCACAATCCTTTCAATTCTAAGATATATCTCTGTTCTGTCTTTTTTCATTCATATATTTGATATCAAGAAAAGATTAAGTAATACAAATCGTATCAATTAAGACATATATCATTTTTTTTTCATATTGAAATTTTAGAAATTTGACTTCGTGCTCCGAATGAATGATGGTTTACTCAATACAATATCTCTTCGGCGAAACAGCGGATATCTTGATCGGGGAAGAGAACGGGTCAATCTCATATGACCCAATATGTTTGACAAGTCACACTATATGTCAAGCCAAGCTTTTCGGTTCCAGGACGGCGAAAAGATACTTTTGGTATTCCTATACTCAAAAATTTCAACCAAAAAATGCATATCCTTTATTCACTTAAATAAGGAAAGGTGAAAATCCATGATTTCTTGTCTTCATTCCTTTTTCTTCTATTTGATACATCGATTTTGATACACCGATTTCTTCTCTTTGATTTTGATACATGGAAGGGTTTTTTGATAGAGTAAGACAGAATGGATTCAAAAAAACTGTAACGAAAGGATTGATCATTCGAATAAGTATCCATTTATTCTCCAATAATGCAATCTTCCCCTTGCGTATTGGTACTTATCGGGTATAGAATAGATCTGCTTCTCTTTGTTCTTACGAACAGAGTTGTTCCCTTATTTTTCTTTTCAATGAGATGAAATAAAAATGAACCACAGAATCTACTAAAAAAAAGTTTAGGTACACAATATATCGTCTTCTTAGTTTAATACGTACGAGAAAATCAAGTTTCTATTTCTCTTTGATAAAGGGGTATTTCCATGGGTTTACCTTGGTATCGTGTTCATACTGTCGTATTGAATGATCCCGGTCGACTGCTTTCTGTTTCTATAATGCACACAGCTCTAGTTGCTGGTTGGGCCGGTTCGATGGCTTTATACGAATTAGCTCCTCTGACCCCGTTCTTGATCCAATGTGGAGATTATGATCAGAAATATTATTTCATTAATTGCATCCATGGCTGAATGGTTAAAGCGCCCAACTCATAATTGGCAAATTCGTAGGTTCAATTCCTACTGGATGCACCCTAATAGGAAGGGTCAAAAAGTCTATCGGAATTGGCTCAATGGGATCTTCCATAACGAATTAATTGGTATAGTATATTCATACCCTAACATAGGAAGAGTAAGAACTAGAATTCTGATCGATACTAAAACTCATAGGGAAGAAAATGGATTTATGGATGGAATCAAATATGCAGTAGTTAGAGGAAAAAGTCTTCGCTTATTGGGGAAGAATGAATCTTTAATGAAATACCAAAATCCAGAGGATGTATTTGCGCGATAGGCTCATTTATGGACTTATTGTGAAAATTGTGAGACATCCATTTACAAAAAATATGCACAAAAAAACAAATCTATTTGTCAACATGGTGCATTTCATTTACCAATGGAGAGTTTAGATCGAATCGAATCTTTGATTGATTGATTCGGGTACTTGGGATCCTACGGATGAGAATATAGTTTCTATTGATCCCTATGAGATTCTTAGAAAAAAGAAAGATAAGAATACATAGAGGAATAGATTTCTATATATAGAAATATATATATATATTATATATATATATATATATATTTTTTTTAATAAAGGAGAAATTCTCCTAAGATACCGAGAGGAAGGAGAAGTAGATAACCATTTGTTCAACAATGACAAATTATTACACGAGGAAGAACTTGAAGACCTTGTATACATACTTCTAATGTCGAATCAGGATCAACAAAGAAAGAAATCAAGGATTGAGTCGAACTAAGGTAATAGCTATGAATAGTCATCTTCTACCCCGAAAGGGCTAGAAGAATGGCACCTATTATGGGACATACAATGCATTACAGGCGTATGATCATTACGCTTCGACCGGGTTATTCTATTCCACCTCTTCTAGAGATTCTTTATTCTATTCCACCTCTTCTAGAGAAAAGAACTTAAAGAAAAATACTTAATAACACGGCGATACATTTATACAAAACTTCTAGTCGGAGCACACGCAATGGAGCCGTAGAAAGTCAAATGAAATCCAATCCACGAAATAATTTGATCTATGGACGACATCGTTGTAGTAAAGGTCGTAATGCCAGAGGAATTATTACCGTAAGGCATAGAGGGGGGGGTCATAAGCGTCTATACCGTAAAATCGATTTTCGACGGAATCAAAAAGACATATCTGGTAGAATCGTAACCATAGAATACGACCCTAATCGAAATACATACATTTGTCTTATACACTACGAGGATGGTGAGAAGAGATATATTTTACATCCCAGAGGAGCTATAATTGGAGATACCATTTTTTCTGGTAAAGGAGTTCCTATATCAATGGGAAATGCCCTACCTTTGAGTGCGGTTTGAACTATTGATTTACGTAATTGGAAGTAACCAATTAGGTTTACGACAAAACCTAGAAATCGATCACTAATCCATTTGGAGTACCTCTATGGAATAGACCTCAACAGAAAACTGTTGAGTAAGGGCAGCAAGTGATTGAGTTCAGTAGTTTCTCATAGAAAATTATTGACTCTAGAGATATGGTAATATGGAGAAAATTGTTTGAAGCACGCACAGAACTGGAAGCGCCCCTTCTTTCAAAGAGAGGAGGACGGGTTATTCACATTTCATTTGATGGTCAGAGGCGAATTGAAAGCTAAGCAGTGGTAATGAAGATCCCCCGAAGAGATGTCTCCTACGTTACCCGTAATATGTGTAAGTATCGACGTAATTTGATAGAGTCATTCGGTCTGAATGCTACATGAAAAACATAAGCCAGATGACGGAACGGAGAGACCTAGGATGTAGAAGATGATAATATGAATGATTCGGGAGATTAGGATTCCTAAATATCCACTCATGTGATACTTCATTATACGATGAAAAGATCTATTTTTTTCTATATCATCATATACATCTAGAAAGCCGTATGCTTTGGAAGAAGCTTGTACAGTTTGGGAAGGGGTTTTTTTGATAAAAAAGAAGAATCTACTTCAACCGATATGCCTTTAGGCACGTCCATACACAACATAGAATTCACACATGGAAAAGGCGGACAATTAGCTAGAGCAGCAGGTGCTGTAGCGAAACTGATTGCAAAAGAGGGTAAATCGGCCACATTAAGATTACCATCTGGGGAGGTTCGTTTGATATCCCAAAACTGCTTAGCAACAGTCGGACAAGTGGGTAATGTTGGGGTGAACCGAAAAAGTTTGGGTAGAGCTGGATCGAAGTGTTGGCTAGGTAAGCGTCCTGTAGTAAGAGGAGTAGTTATGAACCCTGTGGACCATCCACACGGGGGCGGTGAAGGAAGAGCCCCAATTGGTAGAAAAAAACCCGCAACTCCTTGGGGTTATCCTGCGCTTGGAAGAAGAACTAGGAAAAGGAGAAAATATAGTGATAGTTTGATTCTTCGTCGCCGTAAATAGGAATATTCAAAATCGAATTTTTGGAATTCGAAATAATGTGATGGGCGAACGACGGGAATTGAACCCGCGCATGGTGGATCCACAATCCACTGCCTTGATCCACTTGGCTACATCCGCCCCTTATCTAGCTAAAGAAAGGATTTTCTCTTTTTTCCATTCATCATTATTGTTTTTATTCTGACCTCGATACTTAGATCGAGATATTGGACATAGAATGCCAATCTTTACTATGCAAAAAAAGGAGAGTAATCAACTGTGATAGGTCAAAACAAAAGATTTGTAGCAAAGAAAAAGAAAAGATATGTAGCAAAGAAAAAGAAAAGATATGTAGCTAAGCATTTATCGGAAAAAACGGAAAAAATAAAAATGGGGCAGGAGAACGAAATCATAAGAACTTGGTCTCGGGCATCTACTATTACACCCTCCATGGTTGGCCGTACAATCGCTATTCATAATGGAAAGGAACATATACCTGTTTATATAACAGAATCTATGATAGGTTACAAATTGGGAGAATTCGTGCCTACCCGTTTTTGGGGGATAGATGCAATAAATGATAACGATAATAAATCTGTAATGAAGAATCAAAAAAAATAGGGATCAAACATAAGGAGAAAAAATCTTATGAAAAATTTTAAAAAGCTAGCGGATAACCCTATGAAAAAGAACTCAAGTTCAAGTAAAGGAGTCCAAGTTTTAGCTCAACATATAGGTATTTCTGTTTCCAAAGCGCGAAGAGTAATTGATCAGATTCGCGGACGTTCCTATGAAGAAACAATTATGATACTAAGTTTCATGCCTTATCAAGCATCTTATCCCATTTTCAAATTAGTTTATTCTGCAGCAAAAAATGCTAATCATAATATGGGTTTAAACGAAGCTGATTTATTCATTAGTAAAGCCGAAGTCAATAGAAGTACTATTAGAAAAAAGGCAAGACCCCGTGCTCAAGGACATAGTTATCCAATAAAAAGAAGCACATGTCTTATAAAAGTCGTACTCAAGGAAAAACCGAAATCTTTATTAAATCAATCTAAAATTTAGATTCCTTTTCATTTAAAAAGATATGGATGAAAAAAAGAAAATAGAGAATTATGGGACAAAAAACAAATCCACTTTGTTTCAGACTTGGTACAACCCATAGTCATCATTCTGTTTGGTTTGAAGAACCAAAAAATTATTCTACGAGTATACAAGAAGATCAAAAAATACGAAATTTTTTCAAGAATTATGTACAATATAGAATCAAAAAAGGTTTACAAATTGGTACCAAGAAATATTTAGAAAAATTAAAAAAAATAGAGCAAAAGAATAAAAAACAAAAAAGTAAAAAAAAGAGAATATCTTTACCTCCCTTACCTCCCTTAGGCTTTGAAGGAATTATACGTATAGAAATTGAAAAACAAGGATTTAGAACACAAAAAACATTTATACGAGTCATCATCTATAGCGGATTCGTACCAAAATTCTTATTAAAAGGGAAATGTTTGGCAAAATTCAAGAAAAATGTAAAAAAACAAGAATTCTTTTCTATATACCCCAGATTAATTCGTATTCAACTCAAAAGAGCTGAACAATTATATAGCCAACCTAATCTTCTTGCAGAATTTATAACCTTACAATTAAAAAATAGAGTCCCCTTTAGAAAGACAATGCAACAAGCTATTGATTTAGCTAAAGAAACAGATACAAAAGGAATAAAACTTCAACTCGCAGGCCGTATCGACGGAAAAGAGATCGCACGTAAAGAAGGTAAAAGAAAGGGTAAACTTCCCCTACAAATAATTTGTGCCAAAATAGATTATTGTTCTCATACAATTCAAACTATCAATGGAGTTTTAGGCTTAAAAATTTGGATATTTAGAAAGTAGAGCAAAGTAGAAAAAAATGACTTTGTCTTTCTATATTTATAGCAACTAGAACTATTTTTTTAAAACGCATAAGCCGACCCAGTTTACGAATTTATTCGAAATATCAACGAATTCCTAAGATTCTAGGTGGAATAGGAATTGTAATTCTGTCTACTTCTCAGGGTATAATGACAGATCGAGAAGCTCGACTTCAAAGAATTGGAGGAGAGATTTTGTGTTATATATGGTAATCCTCAAAAAAATAGAAAAAAAAGCTGTCAATAAAAAAAAATAATAATAATTTTGTATTTTAGAAATAATTATAATTATTTTTACGTTATTTAGCAGTTAAGTCTATTAATCCATATAATCGAGGAAAAAGATATGAAAGAGAAAAGAAAAACCAACATAGATATCAATAAAAAAGAGCAATTTCTTTATGAAGGAATAATTGTGGAACCGATCAAAGATATCTTTTTTTTTATCTTAAAAATCAAACCGTTGTGAGTTATCTAAATGAAAGAGAGCAATTTCTTTCTAAAGGACTTGTAACCCATCAAAGATATCATGTTCCACGTACGTCTGCATCATAATAGTCAAATCGTTGTGGGTTTTCGATCTTTCAATATGCGCCGTAATCGTATACGTGTGTTACTAGGGGATAGAGTCAAGATACAAATAAGTGAATTTGATTCACAAAGAGGGAAAATTTCTTATCGATTTCCCCAAGATAGAAAAAAAAAAGACAAATTCTTTGATTGATTCTATTAGAGAAAAACGAGGAATTCGAATTAGTTAGGGTTAAATCAAAATTGAATTGACTCTTTTAGTATAATTGCTATGCTTAGTGTGTGATTCGTTAGTTTTTTTTTCTTTCAAAGTTAGAATTGAAAAAATCAACTAATCCTTACTAAAAACTTATTTCATAATAAAAAAAAACTAAAAACCAACCTATTGCTTCGTATTATCAAGATCCTAAGAAACAGTCACTATATGAATAAATCATATATTTGTAGCAACTGAAATCTCATCTTTTTTCTCTAATTCATAGAGAAAAAAGAGGATTATCCAGTGTTTAGTAAAAAAAAAAGGATTTTTAGAAAAGGAGGGGTGATAGAAAGAAAGAACAAGATATCAATGCTATATGATCCCAATATGTATGGTCTATAAATCATGTGATAAAAGAAAAAGCAGTGTCACAAAGCATCAATAATCAAATATTCAATTCAAAAATACATAAAAAAGAGAAATTTTAATAAAAAAGAATAAAGAGTCCTGAGTTAAGAAAACTAAGGAAATTGACTCAACAACAAATTTTGTTGGAAGCTCCATTGCAGAGTTTAGACCTAACCATGAATAGAGAAGCTATGGGAACGACAGAACCTGTGACTATGTAGAATTCTATTCAAAAAAATTCTAAAAATTCATTAGGTGGGATGGCGGAACAAACTAAGAAAAAATTGAATTATTTATTCTGAAAGTCATGAATTGAACCTACGAATGAAAGAAAAAAATGAAAAAGAAAACAGTAAATATTCGCCCGCGGAATACCTAATTTATTTACGAAAAATAATTTTGACATTATTCAATAGAAATCAGGAAAGAAAAGATTCTTTATAAAAGAAAGAAGCATCATATTCTCTATTCAAATTTCAATATGCACAAAAGAACACACATCTCTGCCTTAATTTATCCTATATAGAAATAGATTAATTCCTTTTTTTTTTTTTTTTTGAAAAAATCGAATTTCTGAAGTAGAAGAATTCGAAATAGTGTGATGGGCGAACGACGGGAATTGAACCCGCGCATGGTGGATCCACAATCCACTGCCTTGATCCACTTGGCTACATCCGCCCCTTATCGAGCTAAAGAAAAGATCGAGCTAAAGAAAATATTTTCTCTTTTTTCCATTCATCATTATTGTTTTTATTCTGACCTCTTAGATTGAAGTATTTGACATGGAATCTCCATATTTACTAAAAAAAAAAAAGGAATAATAAATCTATAAATGTTATACAGAATGATCTGGAAAGAGATACTTTTATGTCCGCAACCGAAGCTCAAAATTATCTGTCGATCGCATAGCAAATCAAAAAAAAAAATCCTTAGTAATATGAGTTCTTTTTCTCAATTATTTTGAGTATTGAATTTAGATAAAAAAAACATTGAGTTAAGATCAATCTAAACCAAACCATTTATTTTTAACTTTATATATTATGATATCGCTATGTAAAAAATCGAGGTCTTATCAATCCATAATTTATAAAACAGGTTACGATTTGGTAGATTTTACACTTACCCATTTTTTGGAAATGAAAGATATAATATAAACAATATAAATATTAAATCTTTATCTTTATCCAAAAAAATTTTTGGTGAAAAAAT
Source organism: Cyperus esculentus (assembly GCA_030179965.1). NCBI lineage: Eukaryota > Viridiplantae > Streptophyta > Magnoliopsida > Poales > Cyperaceae > Cyperus > Cyperus esculentus. Next base: position 18,315 of record JASGLE010000530.1, on the reverse strand, counting down.
TATTTATAATCCTATTTTTAAAATCCTATTTTTAAAAATAAAAAAAAAACTGAAAAAATGGAGAATTTATACTACTTAGTTTAGAAAAAAAAATCGTCTTTTTTCTATATTAATTTTTAAAAATTAACGAGAATCAAGTGTATTAATCCTCTAGGTATACTTACGCAATATACCTTTATATATATTATATTTTATAAACCTCCGGGTATACTTACCCAATAGAGATATTTTAGAGACTACTATACTAGTATATTTTTTTCCTTACCCAATATATTAGTCTAAAAAACTAATATATTGGGTATATTGGGTATTTCTCAAATTAATATTCAAATTATTAATATAATGAACAATTCAAAAGATCTAGTTTATCCTTCAATAGCAGGAACTTCAACAACAGCTAGGTCTAGAGGGAAGTTGTGAGCATTACGTTCATGCATTACTTCCATACCAAGGTTAGCACGGTTGATGATATCAGCCCAAGTATTAATAACACGACCTTGACTGTCAACTACAGACTGGTTAAAGTTGAAACCGTTAAGGTTGAAAGCCATAGTACTAATACCCAAAGCAGTGAACCAGATACCTACTACAGGCCAAGCAGCCAAGAAGAAATGTAAAGAACGAGAATTGTTGAAACTAGCATATTGGAAGATTAATCGGCCAAAATAACCATGAGCAGCTACGATATTGTAAGTTTCTTCCTCTTGACCGAATCTGTAACCTTCATTAGCAGATTCGTTTTCAGTGGTTTCCCTGATCAAACTAGAGGTTACCAAAGAACCATGCATAGCACTGAATAGGGAACCGCCAAATACACCAGCTACACCTAACATGTGGAATGGGTGCATAAGGATGTTGTGCTCTGCCTGGAATACAATCATAAAGTTGAAAGTACCAGAGATTCCTAAAGGCATACCATCAGAAAAACTTCCTTGACCAATAGGGTAGATCAAGAAAACAGCAGTAGCAGCTGCAACAGGAGCTGAATATGCAACAGCAATCCAAGGACGCATACCTAGACGGAAACTTAGTTCCCACTCACGACCCATGTAGCAAGCTACTCCAAGTAAGAAGTGTAGAACAATTAGCTCATAAGGACCACCATTGTATAACCATTCATCAACAGATGCTGCTTCCCAAATCGGGTAAAAATGCAAACCGATAGCTGCAGAAGTAGGAATAATAGCACCAGAAATAATATTGTTTCCGTAAAGTAAAGAACCAGAAACAGGTTCACGAATACCATCAATATCTACTGGAGGAGCAGCAATAAAGGCAATAATAAATACAGAAGTTGCGGTCAATAAGGTAGGAATCATTAAAACACCGAACCATCCAATGTAAAGACGATTTTCAGTGCTGGTAATCCAGTTACAGAAGCGACCCCATAAACTTGTGCTTTCGCGTTTCTCTAAAATTGCAGTCATGATTAAATCTTGGTTTATTCTATTCGTAAGGACTCCCAAGCACACACATTAACTATTAACTAGTTAACTAGAGTTAATAGAGATGAGTTAACGGGTAGAAGGCTTGTTAATGAACAGTATAACACCTTTTTATATTAATGTCAACCAATGCTAAGAAATAAGTAATAACTAGAATTATTAGAAATGAGTTAACAGGTAAAAGGTTTGTTAATTAACAGTATAACACATTTTTATATCAAAATATACCTAATATAAACGTCAACCAATGCTATAATATAAATAAAAATAGAAAAGATTTCTATCAATGTCAACCAATGCTATAATATAAATAAAAACAGAAAATTTCAGAATCAAAAAATAAAAATCTCTTCTCAAACTCTTTTATGGGTTGCCCGGGACTCGAACCCGGAGCTAATCGGATGGAGTAGATAATTTTTGTCTGTTAGAATAAAAAAAAACCCTCCCCAAATCGTGCTTGCATTTTTCATTGCACACGACTTTCCCTATGTATACATATCACATTTCTATTTTAAGAAATAGGAAAGTTTAATAATTTGAAAAATTTCTTAATAATTTGAAATATTTCGTTGACTAAAAATTTCAACTTGATTTTAGTCAATTTGAGCATTTCAGAATTCTAATCTATGAAAATATTTTTTCATTTCTAATCTATTGAAATTTTAGGTCTCGTGACTTAAAAGATCAAGAATATGGGTAATATCCAAGTACCAAATACGTTCTTTATTTAATCTATATAAATAAAAATAAATTGTTTTTTGGAAGACTAAAGAAAGAACTTGTCCTTCTTCTGTAAAAAACTCCTCTAAAAATATTGAACCTAACCTTTGCAAAAAAGTACGTACTGTACTTTTATGTTTACGAGCCAAAGTTTTAGCACACGAAAGTCGAAGTATATACTTCATTCGATACAAAATTCTCTTTTTAGAAGATCCACTATAAAAATGAAAAATATTTTTATATATTTGACCAAATCGACTAATAATATCATAATCTGATAAATCTGTCCAAATTGGTTTACTAGTAGGATGTCCTAATACAGTACAAAGTGAAGCTTTAGACAATGATCTAATGAGAGGAACGACTGGAACTAGAGTATCAAATCTCTTAAAAAGAGTATCTATTAATACAAAATCCTCCAATATTTGACTCCTTACCATCAAAGGATTTATTTTTACACTTGAAAAATAACCGAGAAAGTAGAATGAATAATAAGAGAATTTGTTTCTATGAAACCTATTAGACTCAGACCAAAAATGAAAATAATATTGCCAAAAACAGATAAAGCAATATTTCAATTTCTTCATAAATTGATAGGTCCCTTTTGATGCTAGAATTGCTTTGCCTTGATATCGAACATAGTGCATGAGAGGATCTGTGAAGAACCATAAAGTTTTCTTCAAAAAAATATGATGTACTATTCTAAAATGTTCTATTTTTCCATAGAAGTAGATTCGCTCAAGAAAGGTTCCAAAAGATGTTAATCGTAAACAAGAAGATTTTTTACAAATAAACAAGAATAAAAACTCATATTCAGATACATAATAATTATATAAGAAACGAGAGAGTCTTATATTTTCTTTTGAGAATATAGAAATAGAAGCTAATTTCTTTGAAATAATGAGACTATTCCAATTAGAATAATCGAAGAGAAAGAATCTCAATAAATGCAAAGAAGGAATATCTTGGATCCAGCATTGAAGGATTTGAACTAAGATTTCAAAATGGACAGGATAAGGTATTAGTATATCTAACACATTATTTAAATAGGAAAATTTGTCCTCTAAAAAAGAAAATGTTGAATGAATAGATCGTAAATTTTGCAATTTTGATATTTTTTTTTTAGAGGAGGAAAATAGAAATCGAAGAAAGAATGGAATTTCTACAACAAAACTAAAACCTTCAGATATCATCTGAGAAAAAAAATGAGCGTAAAAAAAGCGGTTGTGCTCATTAATTTGATTTTGGTTACAATTTTGAATAACCGAATTCATCAAAGAATTCGGTTGATACAACCGAATAATTAAGCGTTTTACAAGTATTAAACTAGATTTAATATCATAGCTAATCAGTTTTTTATTAGGTTCAATAGAAGCATTTAAACCATAATCATAAGCAAATACATAAATATATTCTTGAAAAAGGAGCGGATATAAGCATTGTTGTTGACGAAATTTAGATTTTTCAAGATATTTTTGAAATTCTTCCATTGAAATATCTATTTGAAGCAGAAGAAATAAGCCTTTTCTGGGTTTATAAAATGATACACAGTGCAATATGGTCAGAACAGAGTTTTTCTTATTAATTCTAGTATGTATAAATACTAGATACTCCGGAAAAGAAACGATAAACCCAGCTCTATTAACTAATCCTAATAAAACTAATCCTAATAATAGAAAAATATTATTATTAGAAAGATATTTTTCTTCCCTTTTTCTATCCAAGTAGTTTAGTTTATTTATTTTTTCGTATTTTCAGTTTTAGTTTTAGGAGGTTAAAATCTTTTATTTTTGCAACCCAATTGCTCTTTTGATTTTGGAATCCATCTTTTTTATCAATATACAGTTTCTTCTACACATCCATCTCCAATTAAAAATAAAGAATAATTAGGATTCATTTTTTGAATGAATCAGATCAAAAGTTCAATCATAAAAAAACTCATTCATCTTTTCCCGGATTCGGTACTAATATATTTTTAACATCTAATTAGATCGGGAAATCGTTCCAATAAAGGTAAAGAACATAAGCTCGTTTCTTTTTGACTTGATCAGAATTGGAGCCATTGGGCTCTATCCATTTATTCAATAGACTCAGCTAAAATTCGGAAATTTCTTTTTTTTTCTTCTTCCAAAATTCAAAACAATTTTTTAGAACTGTAATGGTTGGATAAGATCCAAAAAATTCTACTTTATTTACTTTCAATAGTAAAAATCAATAAAATAAATATAAATAATAAATAAATTGAAAGATTTAAAGAATAAAATCCTTTTTATTACGACATGCTGTTTTTTCCTATTCATCACCTTTAAGGATCAGTCGCGGTCTTATAGACTCTACCAAAAGTCTGGACGAATTTTTTTCTTCATCCAAATGTGTAAAAGATCATAGTCGCACTTAAAAGCCGAGTACTCTACCATTGAGTTAGCAACCCGTATAAAAAAAAAAGAAGAGAGGTATATATGATCGAAATCAAAAATTAAATCAATTTTATTGCATAACTCTGTTAAAACCATAAATGAGTAACAGAGAGATCAAAAATTCAATAAAAAAAATTGAAATTCAATTACTAAAATTGAGAAATCGAAATCCATTCCTTCCAATCAATCAAAATGAAAAATTTGAAAAATCACCTTTTTTTGATTAAAAAAAAAAGATGTCTTAATGATGAAATACAAACCTACTGTTCGAGTAAAGAAACAATAGAGAACAGAATAAAAAGATCTATTCATCTACGATCAAATTGTATTTGATCAATACAATATTGTATTGATCAAATACAATTTGTCAATAGTAATAGTAATATTGAGAAAAAATAAATAAATGCCAATAAAATAAATACAAAAAAAAATAGAAAGAAAAATAATGAAATTATTTATATTTTCAAATTTAATTATATATATTATTATATATAATATAATAATATAATTATATTCTATATATTTTGTAGAATCTTTTTTACAATATTATCATACATTATTTATTAATGTCATCCGATATTTAGGATACCTAAAAACCTAAAAATTTTGATGTATCCTATACAAAAACAAAAAGTTCTTGTATAGGATAGAAAAAAATTGAATGACATCCCATTCTCCTATCAATTGAAAAAAATAATGTAATTGAAACTATTACAGATACTAGTCCTTCTCTCCTACTTAACCTACTTAAATAGTATCTAAGTATCTATATCTATTTTTTCTATATCTATTTTTTGATTTTTAGATTTTGAAATTTCGTTCTTTCCTTGCTTTGATTAACCCAAACTTCTTTCTTTAAAGAATTCTGTCCTTCTTAATATATCATGAACAGTTTTTGTAGGTTGAGCACCTTTTTCAAGAAAAAAAAGAATAGCAGAAACATTTAAATAAGTTTTTTTATTTATTGGATCATAAAAACCTACTTTTCCAAGATCTCTTCCTTCTCTTCGGGACCGAGCATCAATTGCAATGATTCGATAGATGGCTCATTGGGATAGATATAGATAAAAAAAGTCTCCCTAGAAACGTATATGAAATTTTCATCTCATACGGCTCAAGAAAAATAATTCAAATTTCTGTATAGAATGTAAAATGGACTCAGAAAATCATGAATTATACTATGATTCAAATAGAGTTCTTTTTCCTTTTCGTTATATAAAAAAATATCATAATATTTTTTTTACTCATGACTCAAGTTAAATAAAAAATTTTTAGAAAGTTCATAAATCCTTATGAAAGAATTTCTTGAGCTGTCTCTAAACTCTTTTGTTTGTTTTATCTCTAACCTTTTTAGATTTGTCAATTTGATCGAATTACACTGTTGAGATAATTTAAAAAAGTATTTTCTTGTTCCGGAATCCTTTCTTTTTTCTTTTTGGAATCTTTAGGTTTAGAAATTATTTTGAAGACCTTTATTCCTTTCAAAGGGAAAGCAACACCCCTTCTTTTTGATTTCCTTCTTTATAAAATAAATACGAAGGATTCATTCCCGTTCCACCTTAAAATCAGAATAGTTTTACCAGTTTCCAAGAATTTCACTTTATATTTTTTTTTTCTTGTTCGAATTGTATTTTTTTCTGATTCTGATACTAAGATATACTTACAAAATTGGTCTAAATTAATTAGAATTAATTGAATTATCACTAACCCTAGATTCTTTCCCTTGTTTGATAAAAAAATCAAACTTCGAGCTCCATCATGTACTGTTTACGGACAACCTAATAGAAATTAGAAATTGGCTTTTTGAACAGAACAAATTATGTCGAGCCAAGAGCATTTTCATTACTATAGAAAGAAAATGGTGGATGTAAAAATCCACAGAAAATTATGTCCTTCAAGTCGCACGTTGCTTTTTACCACATCGTCTCAAACGAAGTTTTATCATAACAGTCTTTTATTTTTTTGAAAAGTATGGAATTGATTCAATATGGAATCATGAATAGTCATTGGTTCAACCGATATATAGTTCATATTAATTATGAACTGGGAAATTAATAAAAAATTCTCCCTTTTTTTGAATCAAATTCACTTAATTTGTTTCTTGACTCTATTTCCAGTAACACACGTATACGATTACGACGTATATTGCCAGAGAGATAACCCAGAACGATTTGAACTTAGGAATAAGATTTTTCAAATTCCGTAGAATAGCTATTATGAAATCAAAAGTCTGCAACAGAGAAAAAACTTGTTGTTGAGTAAATTTCAACAGTTTTAATAACTCAAAACTCTTCTCTCTAACATTTCTTTGTTATTTTCTTAATATAATATTTTTTTCTCCTGTTTATGTATTTTTGAATTGAATGTAAATTCAAAATCAAAAAATAGAATAATCTTTTCTTATTCAAGTTCGAAACGTTTCGTGATCTTCAACCAATTACGTGCTTCAATATAATTACTTGGAGTGAGCGCTATAGCTTGTTTCCAATACTCAGCAGCTTGATTGAACCAAACTTCTGCAATTTCAGAATCGCCTTCTAAAATGGCCTGTTCTCCCCGGTCGGAATAGAAAATTCTTTCCCTTAGAACTGTACTTGAGAGTTTCCTACCTCATACGGCTCAGTAATCTATTCTTTTGTTTTCTATCCTATCCGTATTTTTTCTATATTGGCTAATTCAATTTCTCTTGATTTTTTCTATGATAAGGTTAATCATAAAAAAACAAAAAATCAGTTGATTACAGTAAGTTTCAAACTCTAATTTTCTTAATAAGAAATTAGTTTTTTCTTTTCTTCCCACCTTCAGAAGAATAAAGCAGATAAAGCTCATATATTTTTAGAATTTTCTGAGAGGTAACTATCTCCTTTTTAATAGGAAATCGCTATAGAATCTTTGAAAAAGAATTTTCTCAATCAATAAGAAAAAGAACTTACTATCTTTGGGATCTAATCCTACACCGCTGCTTAATATCTTAGTAGATCAACTCTATTACATAAGTGGATTTCTAACTTAATGTCCCTTATTATGACATAAGTAAGCAGTTATTAAATTTATCGACACAGTAGCTCGCTAAGTGATTTTTACGGTGCTTTCTCTATTAATTTGATTTTTTATCCATAGAAGTAGAGGCTATGTTTTTTTTTTCTTCCTATTTTAATTCTAATGAAGTCTCTTTATTTTGAAGTCTCTTTATTTCTACAGCTGAAAAAAATCGTTGTTTTTGACGATTTCTATGTAGAAATCCTATTTTTTCTAGTATCTACTAGCTAATTTCTTTTTTTTCTATAGTAGAGATAGTCGCACGTAATGACAAATCACAGCCATATTATTAAAAGCTTGTGGTAAAAAAGGATTTCGTTCTAGTGCTCGAAAATAATATTCCAAAGCTTTTGTATGTTCTCCATTGCTTGTGTGTATAAGGCCTATGTTATAGAGTATATAACTTCGGTCATAAGGATCCATTTCTGGTCGCGTAGCTTCATAATAATTCTGTAAAGCTTCTGCATAATTTCCTTCGGATTGAGCCAACATTCGTTACGGTCGTTCATTCTATTGAAAAGATCTCCGTTCCAGAACCGTACATGAGATTTTCATTTCATACGGCTCCTACTTTCTGTCCATAATATTGAGTAAAAAAATCTTTAGCTTGGAAGGAATTAAAATCCACCTATTCTCATCTTTTTATGAACTGAAAGAAGCTAGTATTTTTACAAGAAATCTCTAGTAAACCTTCTCATCAGAGGTTTTTTCTTAACATCAACCAATCATATTACTACTACATAAATCATATTACTACTACATATTAGTAGTAGATAAAAAACATAACTCCAATAATTTCTTTGTTCTTAACGCTTTTTTTTTCTAAGAATTAGTCACTTCAACGATCTTTGATGGTTATATGGGTATCCAAAGTACGAATGAAATGGATGTTTGTTGTCCCAACCATTCTTGTTAGTCCCGATACCTATAAGGAAAAGGGGTATTTCGAACAAAGTTTTTGTTTTGTTGATTTCTAAGTGTAGTGCTTTTTTCCTATACTTAGTATGGTATTTAGTAGAGACTCTACGAAATAGAGGTCTAATCTTTCGCTCAATGCTAAAATTAATGATTGAAGCATCTGAGATTGCATCAATCGAGGATACACGACAGAAGGGATTGATTGTTCTACCCTCACAAACTTCACCTTCACCAAGCGCAGGTTTCTTTTCATTACTAGGTTTTTTCTATCCCGCAACACGTTTTTCTTGCAAGACTTAACTACATACAGGCTAAAAAAATATAAGAAAAAAGAATCAAATCGCACCATCTCTGTAATAGGTAAATGCCTTTTTTTCTCCTGAAGTTGTTGGAATTATTCCCAACAAGATATTGGCTACAATTGAAAAGGTCTTATCTATAAAATTCCCATTTATACGCGATCTAGACATAATTAATTAGCAATCCCTTTTATAATCTTTTTCATTATCCCTCGGGAAAATTATCCTAACAACAAAGGAAATATAAAGTACAAAATTACGTAAAAAAAAGACAAGTAAAGATATGAAAAGAATTTCGGTTTCAGGACCATGACCAAAAGTTAAAATTCAGTTTTAGGACCTGGAGTTTTCTATTCAGTTTTAGGACCTGGAATTACTCGTTCGGTTTTAGTTTAGGATACCAGAAACTCCCATCAGTTAGAGCTTATAATATTTATAATATTTCATGGATAAAATCTCATCAATTTCCATTAAAAAAGATCGAAAGTCTGGGCCTGAAATCTCTTTTTTCGGATTTTCTATTAATTTGTTATAAAAAACGAATCTTTCTATTTTAGAATAAACGAATTCAGCACGAATGGTTTCATCTAAAGGCAGCTTTTGCCAATCTGAATTATCTCCATCGTCTTTATCTTCGTCTTCTAAAAGGGAATAGAACGGATCTTCTTCCGTAAAAGTAATTTGGGTACAAATTTGGCCTAGTAAAGTCAGAATATAATCCCCAGAATAAATATCGTCTTCTGAAAAAAGAGAAATAAAATTCTCAATCCATTGTCGAATCATTCCAAACCGAGAATTTAGAATTAAATTCTCTTTCTGTAACTCTTCCAGCTGAAATTCTGAATCAGAATCAATATCGTTTTCTGATTCAGAATCTGATTCGGAATCAGAATAAATATCCTCTTTTTCATTAGCGGAATCATAGGACAGGACTCATCAGAATCATAATCCTTATCATCTGATTTCCCCTTTTCTGATTGTGAATCAGAATCAATATCCTTTTGATCAATATCCTTTTCTGATTCTTAATCAGAATGAATATCCTCTTTTTCATTAAACGAGTCTGATTCCAGTGACTCTTTAAAATCAAAAGGATCTTGACCATTAATAGGTCCGTGGCCCGTAATAGGTCTGTCTTTTCCCACAGAGACAGGACTTATTAGAATCCTAGATTCTTTGTGTTGCTCGTTAGCATTAGCAATGTAAAAGCCCTCAAATTGTATCTGATTAAATCCAAAAATTGTTGACATTTTTCTTTTCATTTTTGAAGATTATTTTTTGGTCATTTTTTTTATAACTATAACATGTTATCGGGATATAATCCCTTAAAATTGAAAATACATCACCTGTTAGTTATTTAAGAATGAATAAGATTTTTCAAATTCCGTAGCATAGCTATGATGAAATCAAAATGAAATCAAAAGTCTCTAATGTAAAAGAGTTTCCAAAAAACAGGACTATAACTAAAATATTCGAAAAAAGAAAGAAAAAAATTCAAAGATTGGATACCCCCTTTACAACATCTATACAAAAAAAAGGTATATTTGTATCCTTTTATAAAGAAAAAAAGGAAAAAAATAAGATAATTTAGAAAATTCAAAATTCAATTCATTATATGAAAATTTTTTATAAATCCAAATCTTTTGAAATAAAAAATTTTTCGATAAACAAATTGTAAAAAATGGTCCCTTATCAAACAAAAAAAATTGTAGAATTCATTTCATCAAAATTGTCAAAATTTCGATTAATAAAATTTTCAAAAAAAATCGTTTTTCTTAATCTTAATACTATATTAGGATTAAGAATTAAGATTAAGAACCCTTTTTTGAATAATTAAAAATAAAAAAATATTTATTTATAAATTCTTAGTCTTATACTAAGAATTAAAAATGATCAATTTAATTTATATTTGTTCCTCAACCACAAAGACTTTCAATTCTTCCTGAATAGCTTCCTTCAAAAGAGCTTCTGCCTCCTCGGTAAATGTCTTCGTAGAAGATATAATCTCTTGAAATTCAGGTTTTTTATTTTTTAAGCGACTACGCAGTTCTTGAAGAAAAGATCTTACCTGTTCAATCTCTAAGGCATCAAGATATCCATTCGTTCCTGTATAGATAGTAGCTATCTGATCTTCCACTGTTAAAGGATCTGATTGGGATTGTTTAAGCAATTCACGTAATCGTCGACCTCTTGCCAATAGATTCTGAGTAGTTTTTTCAAGGGCAGAAGCGAATTGTGAAAAGGCCTCTAATTCTGTGAATTGGGCTAGGTCCAATTTTAATTTTCCAGCTACTTGTTTCATAGCCTTAATTTGAGCTGCAGATCCTACTCTAGAAACAGAAAGACCCACATTAATAGCAGGTCGAATTCCAGCATTGAATAAATCAGCAGATAAAAATAATTGTCCATCTGTAATAGAAATTACATTAGTAGGAATATAGGCTGAAACATCTCCAGATTGAGTCTCAACTATTGGTAAAGCAGTCATACTTCCTTCACCTAAACTAGAATTTAATTTAGCAGCTCTTTCCAAGAGGCGTGAGTGCAAGTAAAAAACATCTCCTGGATAAGCTTCACGACCGGGAGGCCTTCTTAATAGAAGAGACATTTGTCGATAAGCTTGTGCTTGTTTAGAAAGATCATCATAAATTATTAAAGTATGACGTTCACGGTACATAAAATATTCAGCCAGAGCTGCTCCTGTATAAGGAGCGAGGTATTGTAATGCAGCAGCTGAATCTGCCATTTCAGCTACAACAATAGTGTATTCCATGGCCCCTTTATCCTGAAAAGTAGTCACTACTTGAGCCACAGAAGATGCTTTTTGACCGATAGCTACATAAATACATATTACATTTTGCCCTTTTTGATTAAGAATCGTATCTGTGGCTACTGCTGTTTTACCAGTCTGCCTGTCCCCAATAATTAATTCTCGCTGACCCCGTCCTATAGGGATCATTGCATCAATAGCAATAAGCCCTGTTTGAAGGGGCTCATATACAGAACGTCTGGAAATAATACCAGGCGCAGGGGATTCAATTAACCTAAATTCAGAAGATGCAATTGGGCCTCTTCCATCAATTGGTTGAGCTAAGGCATTTATAACACGACCTAAATAAGCTTCACTAACAGGTATCTGAGCAATTCTTCCTGTTGCTTTTACAGAACTTCTCTCTTTTATCATCAAACCATCACCCATTAATACAACGCCAACATTTTTGGATTCCAAATTCAGAGCAATACCTTTTGTACCCTCTTCAAATTCTACTAATTCACCTGCCATGACTTCATTAAGACCATAAATACGAGCAATACCATCACCTACTTGAAGTACAGTACCGGTATTCACAATCTTGACTTCTCTATTATATTGTTCAATACGTTCACGGATAATATTACTAATTTCGTCAGCTCGAAAGGTTCCCATAAGTCTTTCTTTATTCTTTTTCAAAAGCAAAGAAAAAAAGGTAGTGCCTAAGTTTAAAACTAAAGTAAAAGTTGAAGGACTAATCAGTTATATTATTTCTGCCATTCTATGGCACCGAGAATGGCAATATTAGCACGGATCGTACGAGAATGTAACTCACTATTTAAAGAACTTTTTATAGTTCCCAGTGCTCTTTGTAAGACTTGTTGCAAAATTCGTTGTCGGACTTGGTTTATTGCTCTTTCTTGTTCAAAACAAAGGCTTTCGTTCTTATTTTTTTCAAATTGTTTCAACTTCTCATAACCTATTTTAATGAGATTTTGTTTTTCTCGTTCCAGATCAGAATATTCATTCTGCCGATATTCATTCGCTTCCTGTTCTACTTTCCGGAAACGAATTTGAGCTTTTTCGAGCTGCTCAATGGCTGCTTTACGTAATTCTTCTGAATTACGAAGAGTGTTCAAAATCCTCTGTTTTCGATTATCTAATAAATCATTTAATGAAAGTAGATTATCTTAGCATGAAATTCAAAACTTTCATGATCTCTTCCCAAACCAAACATGAATCTTTCAATTCATTTGGCTCTCACGCTCAATTATAATTATTTATGAATATTCACATATTCTTTCTTGAATCTAATGAGCCTATCCTCTCTTTTCTGGCTATATTCGACCATATTGAAACTTATAAAAGACCTGAATATATAAAAGGACTCTTCTGACCAGATAAAAATCTATAAATTATTGTCAGCAAAGTTGTTTCTTTATTCGTACTTGTTTTTTCTTTATTTTTTTGAATTCAATTCAAAAAGATTTCATTAAATAAATAAAAAATAAAAAAGCAAATTGAAAATTCAAATTTATCTTTTTTTTTTAATCCAAAAAATTTCTTTTTTTTTATACAGTAGGTCGTCAATTCGGCATTGGATAAAAAAGAAGGTAAGGTATGGACCTCTTTTTTTTCCAGTAATATGGTTCAAATATTTTTATCGATATGAGTGTTCTATATCAAAAAAATTCTCAAGTATGCATTTTTCAACCATTTGGATACTAACGTAGTCGTGGCTAACGTAGTCGTAGAAAGAGTACCATTTTGCCTGTACTTCAAGCAGTTTAGCTTTAACCATGTTAAAGATCTCAATTTATTTTGATTGGTTTTGATAGAGAATCAAAGTTATTTCACCAAAAAATAACGAAATGCTATAGTTCTTACATATGATTTCTGATTTTATTCAAAAGTAATTCGTCGAGATCGTACACCCCTTTCCTTTAAAAAAAAGAAAAAAATAAAAGGAAGTGAAGCCGGATAAATCCAACATTTTTTCGAAATAAACAACTCGCACACACTCCCTTTCCAAAAAAAACCAATATACCAATCACTACAATTAGATTTATTAGATTTGTTGCTAAAATATCGGTATTAAACCCGAAACTCCTGGCGAATGGCCAGTGACCCAAGAAAATCAAAGAATCGGTTACATTTTTCATATGTTCTCCTCTTATAGATAGGACTAACAAACAAGAAGGTTCTTTTTCTATCACTTCACTCATCCTTTTTTGATCGATTTCTCTTTTTTTAGGGAATATCTTAATCTCTTTAAAGATTAATTCATTTGAATAATGAATTATCTCTCATCCTTTGAGATCTTTCCTAAATAAAGAAAAAGGAAAAAAGTTTTTTTTATACTAAGCTTTATACTAAGCTAAGAACAGGCGAGTCGATCTGGAAATCTCTCATCCTTAAATCAGTCCTTTATGGGATAAAGGTTCAAAAAATACAAATAATTTTCTATAAATTACTTTATATATATATATAAAGTAAATTCAAAAAATTATTGATATAATTCGAAGAAAAAAAAGCACAGTTTAAAGTTTTCAAAATACCAAAAAATAGATAATCTAAGTGACTTTTTTTTGCTATTACTAGGATTAAACAAAAGGATTTGCAAATAAAAGCGCTAATGCCACAACTAGTCCATAAATTGTTAAAGCTTCCATAAAAGCTAGACTAAGCAATAAAGTGCCTCGTATTTTACCCTCTGCTTCTGGTTGTCTTGCAATACCTTCTAAAGCTTGACCTGCAGCAGTGCCTTGACCAATCCCAGGTCCAATAGAAGCAAGTCCCACAGCCAATCCAGCAGCAATAACGGAAGCAGCAGAAATCAGTGGATTCATAGTAAGTTCCTCGCACTAAAAAAAGGAAAAGGTTAATGATACAAAAAACCAAAGAATTATTACCTATTTTAAAATAGGTAAATCTATTAGTCGAAATAACTCAAAACTACGATACGAATTGAAATAATTAATATTTATGAATTGTCAGAACTTTTTCGATATTTCCTTTTTCTTTTCTATTTATGATGGAATTTTTTGAATAAAGTCTTAATTTTTCTATACCTTTCCAACCACTCTTTCATTTCAAATTTTTCACTCTTTCTTCGAGATCGTTTAGTTCATCTGTTTTTTTTTTTAATACAAAAAAATCACAGACGAAACAGACCATTTATTTTCTAATCTATTTTTTTAGAAATAATTTATTATATTATATATATAAATAATAATAAATAGTGTTATTTAGCTAGTGAACATCTCATATTGCATAAAAAAACTGTTCTTACATAAACAGTCCATATTGAATATGAACTCATTCGAATTCCATAAAAATTCTTCAAAACAAATAAAAAAATGACTGGACTTTTTAAAATTCAATAAAATACTTTTAGCGTAACCTTTTTATTACAAATTAGACTTCAAAAATATCGTCCATCTCCTCTCTCCTATGTTTAAATCGTGCTTTATCTTCCTATATTTTTCTATATACTATATTATTTTCTATATACTATATTATAGTATATTCTATAATTAAATTCTCAAACCAAGCAAACAGATTTTCTTGAATCAAAAAGGAATTAGGATAAGCTAAGCTAAAAAAAAGACTATTTCGACGAATTAATGATGACCCTCCATGGATTCTCCTATATAAGCTGCTGCTAAAGTTGCAAAAATAAGAGCTTGAATACCACTTGTAAATAATCCAAGCAACATGACAGGTATAGGAATTATTAAAGGGACTAAAGAAACAAGAACAACAACTACCAATTCATCAGCTAATATATTTCCAAAAAGTCGAAAACTCAAAGATAAAGGTTTTGTAAAATCTTCTAGAATATTAATTGGCAAAAGGATTGGAGTTGGATTAATATATTTCTCGAAATAACTCAATCCTCTTTTGCTAAGACCCGCATAAAAATATGCTACTGACGTGAGTAAAGCTAAAGCAACCGTAGTATTTATATCATTCGTGGGGGCGGCTAACTCTCCATGAGGTAACTCGATAATTTTCCAAGGGAAAAGAGCACCTGACCAATTAGAAACAAAAATAAATAGGAACATTGTTCCTATAAAGGGAACCCAAGGACCATATTCGTCTCCAATTTGAGTTTTGCTTAAATCTCGAATAAATTCGAGAATATATTCAAAAAAATTCTGACCATCTGTTGGAATGGTTTGTGGATTCCGAACAGCTATGATGACTGACACTAACAAAATTCCAATTACGATCCAAGAAGTGATAAGTACTTGGGCATGGATTTGTAAACCTCCTATTTGCCAATAGAGATGTTGGCCTACTTCTACAGCAGATATCTCAAATAACACATTATATGCTCTAATGGAAGATGATATAACATTCATAAATTTCCTCTGATCGAATTTTGACTGAAAAAAAAAGTTCATTTTTTTTCAATTCACCAACTTGAATATCCTATATTTAGGATACCAAAAAATTTTGATGTATCCTATACAAAAACAAAAAGTTCTTGTATAGAATAGAAAAAATTGAATGATATCCCATTCTCCTATCAATTGAGAAAAAAAACTCCGATCATCAAGGATTTTTTTCAATTGCTATATGATCGATAATAGCATAATCTTGAGCTTCGGTTGTGGACATAAAAGTATCTCTTTCCAGATCATTCTGTATAACATTTATAGGTTGACCAGTATTTTGTCCATAAATTTCCGCAATTGTGTTACGAAGTTCAAACATTTCTTCTGCTTCCACTTGCATTTCTCTTGGATTTCCACTATTTTTTGTTTTTTTTTTATGAGAAAAAAAAGAAAAAATAGTGAAAAAAAGAGTAAAAAAATATTTTTTTTTCATAAAATCATATTTAATGAAATCAGAGAACTTTCTTTTGATAATAATGTTCAACAGAGTAAACATCTTTATTGTATCAAAATTCTCATTCTCTATAAGAATCTCTAAAATCCATGGAAAAGAACACAGAAAAAGGATAATTTTAATGTGGATATCTATTAGAATTGCCATAAGAATCTCTTTAATTTGCAAAATAATTCAAAGAATTATTTTTTGAATTATTGGTAGATTCTTTATGAATTTATTAGTTATTTTCTATTTTATCTCCTATTTCCTTTTCTTTTATTTTTTTTTTTTAAGCGAGGTGCCTTTAATAATTGTTCCGATGGAACCTTCTACCGGTAATTCACCATGGATACATGACAAAAAAACAATTTTTTGAAATACTTATTTGATTGACTCTGATTCGAATTTTATACTCATTTCATACTCATTATTTTACTTTTTCATATTCATATATTTTTTAATAAAGAATATATTCTTGAATAAAGAAAGGTGAAAATCCATGATTTCTTGTCTTCATTCCTTTTTCTTTTATTTGATACATGGAATAGTTTTATTTAAGAATATTATAATATATTATATAAATTATAATATAGGAGAGATGGCCGAGTGGTTGAAGGCGTAGCATTGGAACTGCTATGTAGGCTTTTGTTTACCGAGGGTTCGAATCCCTCTCTTTCCTTTTTTTTAATTCTTCAATGTTCTTCATTATTAAATCTTCTTTAATTATTTAATTTAATGTTATTTATTAAAATAATATGCAAAATATTATTAGAGATAGTACCATTCCAGCAAAAAAAACTTTTTCCTTTTCTTCCTGTATCAAAAAAAAATCGTTCAACAAAGTGATCAAAAATTTATAAAGAAAGGTTTTTTTGAATGAGAAATATTAACCTTGCCTTTTTTTATGTTTCAAATTGGGACAAATCACTGTAAGTTGTCTACGCCTACGAACTAATCGACATCTTTGACAAATTTTACGAACAGATGCTCCAATTTTCATATTTCTTATTTTTTTTTTTTGAATTCATTGGGAAAAAATAAAACTCATCTAATCTATATCTATTTTTTATATTTTTTTTATTGAGATGAAAAACTCTTTATTAGGTCCCAGAAAGAGAATTAAGAACCTAATCTGTCTCATCTTGGTTAAACTTTGTGTCTTTGCTATTCCTTTGATCTGTTGATTGAGGGGAATCGTTGCTTATTGAATTTGTGCTTTCTTTTTTTAAGTTTAAGAATGATTCAGGAGAGGCGCTATTCTCCATCGTTTGATGATCATTATGAGTTTGTTCTATACTAGTCTGCTTTGATAGAGGAGGAAATCGATAAAAAATTCTTCCTTTTTTTGAATCGAATTCGCTTATTTGTATCTTGACTCTATCCCCTAGTAACACACGTATACGATTACGGCGCATATTGCCAGATAGATAACCCAGAACAGTTTGACTATTATGGTGCAAACGTACGTGGAACATGATATCTTTGATCGGTTCCACCACAGTTCCCTCATAAACAAATTGCTCTTTTTCATTGTTATCTTTTCTAGCACTGCCATTTTTTTTCTTTTTTTTCATCTTCTTTGTACTTCTCCTCTCTATGGATATTGTGGATTTATATGGCACTGCCATTTTTTTTCTTTTTTTTCATCTTTTTTCTACCTCCCTTTTTTATGGATATTATGGATTTCTTATATTATTATTATGGATTTCTTATATTATGGATTTCTTATATTATTGATTTCTTATATCATAGATTTCTTTGAGAATCTTTATTATCTTGGTTAGGTCTTAGGTCTTTGCTATTCCTTTGATCTGTTGATTAAGATTAAGGGGAATCGCCGCTTATTGGATTTGTGCTTTCTGTGTTTAAGTTTAAAAATGATTCAG